>RJWT010050475.1:0-10849 GCA_004365215.1 Cuniculus paca
AATCCCTTTCCCACTATTTGATTGCTATATGTGAGAAGATAGGAGGAGCTCTTTTGAAAAATGGGACAGTACGGTAGCCATTGCTGGTTTCTTGTTGCCTGACTTGAATGCCTGTAATGCTCTTTTGTTTTATCTGGTTTTATATTACTTTGTTGTGTTTCAGTTTATTGTCTGTAAATGTATGAACAACCATTTTAATGAAAGCAAGAGACACTAGGGTAATCATTGTTAATCTCCTGTTTTTATGTTTTGAAAACCTATATAGCTTGCAGTGTTCTGTTTTGAAATTCTATATTATGTTTGACTCTAATCTGTTTTCTTTTGCGTTGTTTTGTTCTGTTTTGTTCTATTCTCTTTAAAATAAAAAAATATATATAATGTATTAACTGTTGTTATTCTCCTATTATTATGTTATGAGATTTTGTTTTATTTTTTTCCCATAAAATAAAAAAAATACAATCATGGGAAATAAATCTTAAATTTAGAAAAAGAAAATTATAATATATAACTATCATGATCCATAAAATAAAACAGTATAGTACTAGCAAGAAAGAAGACCCGAGGGTCAATGGAAGAGATTAGAAGGTGCAGAAACAACTCAAAACACACTCAGATACCTTGTCTTTGACAAAGAGACCAAACACCTTCACTGTTAGAATGATAGCCTCTTCAACAAATTGTGCTGGAAAAACTGGTTTTACACCTGCTTAAGACTAAAACTAGAGCCATGTCCCCAACTATGCACTAAACTAAACTCAAAAGGAATGAAAGATCTAAATATTAAAATAGAAACACTAAATCTTTGGGAGATAGCATAGATAGAACTGTTGATATGTGTAGGCAAAGACTTTATGAACAAAACTCCAATCACACAGGAAATGTTACAAAGTATCAGAAACTGAGGTCTCATTATACTACAAGAAACCACCAACAGAGTGAAGGGACAACCCACAGAATGAGAAAATATTCTTACTAGCTCTTCCTCCAACAAAGGACTAATATCTAGAATGTATGAAGAACTCAAAACAATCAGACCCCCAAATTTAAAGACTGAATTTAAAACAGCTTCTAAAATGAAGAGACACTTTTCAGATGAAGAATTAGAAACAGCAAATAAATATATGAAAAAATTTCAACATCACTGGTCATTAGAGAAATGCAAATTAAAGCAACATCGAGATTCCATCTCACTCCGGAAAGAATAGCTGTCATCAAAAATTCAACCAATAACAAATGCTGTAGGAGTTGTAGGGAAAAAAGGACCCTCCTCCACTGATGATGAGAATGTAGGTTGATGTAACCACTGTGGAAATCAGCATGACTATCCCACAAAGAACTAAAACTTGAGGCTCCATTTGACCTAACTATTCCTCCTTCATGTCTTCCCAAAAGAATTAAAAGCTTCATACCACAGTGATATATACACACTCATAGCAGCACAATTTGTAATACCTAAATCTTGGGAACAGCCCTAATGGTCATCAATGGATGAATACATAAAGAAGATGTAGGGTTTTTTAACAATGGAGTACTAGTATTTCATAAAGGATAAACTTGAGATATTTCCAGGCAAATAATTGCACCTTAAGACCATACTCTTAACTAAAATAAATTGGACACTCATGTTTAAATATTGCATTGTTTCTCTGATGTAAGAAAATATAAAGTGTAAATAAGGACCAAAATCTGTACTGCATATTGGAAAATAGGAACATAATGTTCAAATGGGAACAACAGCAAAGAAGAGAGTAGAGGAAAGCAAAGTAAGAGAAAAGAAAAAAGAGAAAGTAGGAGGAAAAAATGGAAACAAAGCTTTTGTAAAAATGAAGGGCAATAGTGGCCCACCTATACCTGGACAGTGTCTCTGAGGCCCTCAGGGAGCAGGAGTCTGTGCCCAGCAACCTGCAGTCATCTGGGAGCCCTTGGTGAGGCTCTGGGGGACTGAGAAGCTGAGCACAGCAACCCACCAACACTTGAACAGCATCTATGAGGTCTTCAGGCACTGGCTCTATGCCCAGTGACTCACAGTCACCTGGGAACCCTTAGTGAGGTTCTTGGGACTCGGAAGCTGTACCCAGCAGCTTGCCCACACCAAGACAGCACAACTGAGGCTGATGGGAGCTGAGTGTCTGATCCAGAGACCTGCAGTCACCTGGGAACCCTTGGTGAGGCTCAGGGGGACTGAAAAGCTGTGCCCAGAGGCTCATCCACAACCAGACACCATCTCTGAGTACTGTGGGAACTGGAAGTCTGTGCCCAGCAACTCACAGTCATCCAGGAACCCTCAGTGAGACCTGTGAGGACTGTGAAGCCACACCCAGTGACTCATCCACACCTAGGAACTCATCCACACCTTGGTGAGGATCACAGGAACTGGGAAGCCTCACCAGTGATCCACCCACACCCAGGAACCATCTTTGAGGCTAAGAGGGACAGGGAGCCTGTGCTGTGACTTTCAGTCACCTGGGAACCCTCAATGAGACCTGCTAGGATTGGGATACTGCACCCAACAACCCATCCACACCTGGGAACCACCTCTGAGGCACATAGGGACCAAGTGTCTGTGCCCAGTGACCCAGAGCCAACAGCAACCCTCAGTGAGGCCCACTGCTAGACAGCCCACCAGAATAGGAAGCAACTAGGACTTAGAATCAGGCTGATTTTGAGAAACACAGGAAAATGCCAAAAAGAAAGAACAAAACACAATCTCAAACTTCCAGCCCATCCAAACCAAGTCCAAGGAACATAGACATGGATAAATTTGGAAATCATACACCTGAAATCTCTGAAAGTAAAGAAACAACTCCAGGAAGCTGTAAAGTAAATCAGATCAGAAATAATTGCTCAGGTAAAAACAGAAATGATAAACATAATGAAAGAATTGTTGGATATAGCCAAAGAAGATACACATTAAAAAATAGAGGAGCATAGGAAAGTGATGGAAACCTTCAATGAACAATACAGGAAACAATTAGAATACATGAAACAGATTCAAGGAGATATTCAGTGTTATGGTTGATGCATTGTGTCAACTTGCACAGTTTAGAAGTTTAACTGACAGACTCAGCAGGAAGCCAGGGTTCTTTGTAAATATCCTCATCCTGTACAAAGGAAGGCAAGGATATTGTGTACAGCCATCCTGAAGGTGGGGGTGCTGAGTACAATATAAGGGAGGAGAAGGGGTTTGTTTTTGCCTTTTCTCTTTTGCTCTGGCTGCTGTCTTGAAGTGTTGCCCCTGTGCCATGCCACCCTGCCTTGGAGCCAGCTGATTATGGACTGAAATCTCCTGAAACTGTAAGCTGAATAAACCTTTTCTTCCCTAATTTTGGGTGTCAGTGTTTGTCTCAGCAATAAGAAAAAAGTGACAAAGTCATTCAGGAAATTCAAAATTCCATCAAACCTGGCAAAACTGCATAAACGAAACTGAAGATATACTCTCAGACCTCATAGACAAGATTGCAACTAGTGATCATGAATGGAAATAGCTCTTAAAAATAACAAAGAATCATGGAATAACAGTTCAACAGTTGTGAGATGAGGCAAAGAAAAACAATATAAGACCAATAGGTGTCAATGAAAAAGAAGACAACACAAATGATATAAAAAGACTATTTGCAGACATAATAGCAGAAAATTTTTCAAACATGGGAAAAGAACCTGACATACAGATAGGAGAGGCATTTGAATTCCAATTAGTCATAACTAAAATAAATCTGCACTTTGATATAATAATCAAGATCCTACTAATTCAGCATAAGAACAGAATATTAAAAGCCATTAAAGAAAAGCAACAAATCAACAATAAATGAAAGCCTAGCAGAATTCTCAACACAAACCATCAAGTCAAGAAGAGCATGGAGTGAAGTATTTCAAGTACTAAAAGAAAACAACTTACAACCCAGATTGATGTACCCTGCAAAACTATCTTTCAAACTGAATGGAGAAGTAAGATTCTTCCATGAGAAAGAACAACTGAAGTACCTCATGATCACCCAACCAACACTACAAAGAGTACTGAAAGATATTCTATAAAGAAATGGAAATGACTATGATTCCAAGAAAAACAACAGAAAGAACAAGCAACCAACAATCAGGACAAGCAATTAAACAGGGTGGCAAAAGCAGGGAAATAACAACAGAAAGATAACATGACAAAGATAAGTGAATACATATCAGTTATACCACTAACGTAAATGGTCTCAATTCACCAATCAAAAGAAACAGACCAGCAAAGTTGATCAAGAAACAAAATCCAACAATATCCAACAAGAAACACTTAAACACAAAAGGAAGTTCATAGGCTGAAAGTCAAAGGATGGAAAAAATTACTCCATGTGACAGGAACCCAGAAAAAAGCAGGGTTAGCAATTCTGTTTCAAGACAATGTGAACTTCAAACCAAGAATGATCAACAGAGATAAAAACAGATCACTGCATACTTGTTTGGGGAAAACTTGAAGAGGAAGAGATAACAATCATAAATATCTATGCACCAAATAAGGGAGCCCCTAACTTTATAAGACAAATATTAACAGACATGAAATATCAAATAAGCAATAATACAATCATAATGGGGAAACTTAGCACTCCATTGTCACAAATAGACAGATTAGGAAAAAAAATCAGCAAAGAAATAATAGAACTGAATCAAACTTGTGAACAAATGGACTTAGTAGATATGTGCAGGGTATTCCACCCAGCAACATCAGAACATACATTCTTCTCAGTTGCACATGATACTTTCTCTAAAATAGACCATGTACTAGTCCATAGAATATGCTTAAGTAAATACAAAAGAATTTAAATTATTCCATGCATATTATCTAACCATAGTGCCATGAAATTGGGACTTAATAACAAAAGAAATCTCAAAACCTCCATAAATACATGGAAATTAAATAATACCCTCCTGAATAATCAATGGGTCACAGAGGAAACTAAAGAAGATGTTAAACAATATTTACAAGGTAACAAAAATGCAAATACAACTTACCAGAACCTGTGGTATGCAATAAAAGCAGTCTTCAGAGGAAAATTTATTACAGTGAACGTTCACATCAGGAAAACAGAACAAACACAAATAAACAACCTCATGCCACACCTCAAACATCTAGAGAAAGAAGAGCAAGTCAAGCCCAAAGCCAAAAGAAGGAGGAAATTAAAAAGATCAGAGCAGAAATTAATGCAATTGAGACTAAGAAAACAATACAAAGAATTAACGAATCAAAGAGCTGGTCCTTTGAAAGAATAAATAAAATTGATAAGCCCCTAGCCAACCTTATTTAAAAAAAGAAAGAAAAAACTCAGATCCATGCAATAAGGAATGAAAAGGGTAAAACCACTACAGACCCTGTGGAAATACAGAAGATCATCAATACCTACTTCAAAAATCTCTACTCTTGTAGGTTAGATAACACAAAAGAAATGGACAAATTTCTAGAAATATATCAATTACCAAAGCTGGGTCAAGAAGATATAAAACTACTGAATAGCCCAATTTCAGTTAAGGAAATTGAAAAGGTAATTAGAACCTTATGAACCAAGAAAAGGGCAGGTCCTGATGGATTCACAGCTGAGTTCTACAAGAAATTCAGGGAAGACTTAATGCCAACACACCTCAAACTCTTTAAGGAAATTGAAAGAGAAGCAATTCTCCCTAACTCATTCCTGGAAGCAAGTATTACCCTAATACCAAAACCAGAGAAAGACCCAACCAAAAAAGAGAACTACAGGCCAATCTCCCTAATGAACATTGATGCAAAAATCCTCAATAAAATACTGGCAAACAGAATCCAGCAAGTCATCAAGAAGATTATACACCACAACCAAGTGGGATTCATCCCAGGTATGCAAGGATGGTTCAAATATGCAAATCAATAAATGTAATACACCATATCAATAGAGCCAAAGATAAGAATCACATGTTCATTTCAATAGATGCAGAAACAGCTTTTGATAAAGTCCAACACTCATTCATGATAAGAACCCTACGGAAACTTGGAATAGATAGTCATTACCTCAATCTGATAAAAGCCATCTATGACAAACCAAAATCTCAAAAAGCTAGGATTGGAAGTCCCACTAGACCCAGGTATTCTGCTTTTGGGAATATTCCCAGAAGAAGTGAAATCATCATACCACAGTGATATATGTGTACCAATGTTTATAGCAGCACAATTTGTAATAGCCAAATCTTGGAAACAACCCAAATGCCCATCAATTGAGGAATGGATAAAAAGATGTGGTACTTTTATACAATGGAGTACTACTCAACTATGAAGAAAGATCACATTGAGGCTTTTATAGGTAAATAGATGAGACTTGAGACCATACTCATAAGTGAAATAAATCAAACTCACATGTGTAAACCCCACATCATTTCCCTAGTGTAAGAAACTGAAAGACTCAATAAGATACAAAATCCCCAATAAATATGGGGAAAGGGTAATAAACTTCTAAAGGATAAAACAATTTAGGGAAAAGGAGAAAAGAAGGAAGGGAAAAAGAAAAGATATACATTTGTACATATAGATATACACACTTAAGGTTCATAAGATGATTGTATTATTAATTTTATTAGTTCTTAGAACAAAACAGTTAACATTCATAGAACTGGACGCATTCTGTATGCCTATACCTGGTAATCTGAGCAACTCTTGAAGACAACTATATGAAATAACAACCTTTAGTATCTTTGCATCACCTAGTTTAGAAAGCCTACATTGTTATTGTTTTGGGCTCTTTATTATTGTTATTATGTGTCTATATTATTTTTTGTTTTTCTTGTGCTTTGTTCGGCTATTGCCTCTTGCACAGAAAGAATAGATGTGCTTATACATGCTTAGAACTACTCCTAAAGAGTTTACAAAAGCCAATTTTATTAAGTATCAAGATACGAACAGCTACATTGAATAAAATGAGACATTATGGTAGCCATAGCTGATTTCTTATCTTCAGGTTCTGAAGTCCAATAATGCTTTTATTCTTTGATTTGATTGGTTTAAGTCTGTTTTCTACTACTTGATTGCAATATGTGAGAAGATATGAACAGCTTTTTTGAAGAAAACAAAGGACATGAAGGTAGCCATTGCTGATTTCTTATTGTCTGATTTGAAGGCCCATAATGCTTTCACTCTTTTGCTTTATCTGGTTTTATATTATCTTGTTTTGTTTGAGTTTGTTGTGTGTGAATGTATGAACAACCATTTCGAAGAAAACAAGAAACACCAGGGTAGTCATTGTTGATTTCCTGTTGTTGTTTTGAAGACCTGTATTGCTTGCAGTGTTCTGATATGCTTCGTTATGTTTAACTGTGTTTTGTTTTGTTCTCTTTAAAATAAATAAATGAATAGATAATAAAATTAGAAACCCCAAAATTAAAGATTGACTCAAAATATGGGCCACTGAAATGAATATGTACTTCTCAGAAGAAGAAATTCAAACGGCCAATAAATGTTTTAAAAGGTCCAACATCTCTGGCCATCAGAGAAATGCAATTGAAATCAACACAGAGATTCTATCTTACCCTAGAAAGAATGGCAACCATTAAGAAATCAAACAATAAAAAAAGTTAACAAGGCTGTGGTGAAAAAGGAACCCTCCTACATTGCTGATGGTAATATAAACTAGTACAACCATTATGGAAATCAATATGAAGTCATCAATATCCTCACAAAACTAAAAATAGAAATTTCATTCAATCCAGCTATTCCCCTTCTAAGAAGATGTCCAAAAGAGGTAAATATATTCTATTACAGCAACACATACACACCAATGTTCATAATAGCTAAATCTTGAAAGTAGCCTATATGTCCACCAGCAGACCAATAGGCAATGATAGTGTTGTGTCTGTACATAATGGAATAGTATTTGGCTATAAGGAAGCAAAACTTTGAGTCATTTGTAGGAAAATGGATGCAACCTGAAAATATAACATTAAGTGAAATGAATCAGACACATAAGCTTAAATACTATACTATTTCTCTCATATGAGAAATCCAAAGTATAAATAAAGAGCAAAATTAAAGGCAGATAAAAGAAAATAGGGAATAATTCTTTTGCAAACTAAAAAGGGACTGAGAGATGGTGGGTTGGGGAAGGCAGCTGAAGAGGTGGACACAGAATTACAATGTGTCGTGTACACGTACCAACTACTCATGATGAATGTGACTACTGTGTCACAAACATGAACTAAAAAACTGAAAATTGGGAAATGAGATCTAGAGAGGGAAGGAGGGAGAGGAAAGGAAAGGGGATAGCATAAATTAAGATATGCTAAGTACATGTATCTACTCCCTAAAGGTGAATGTATAATTATGTACTGCAAACATGTACTAATAAAAAAAAAACTGAAATTATGATCAGCCAGACCCAAGCCCACCTCAATAGATCCATAAAACCAAGTCTTACTCCTTTGCTAGAGGGCCAGTCTGATCTTCTCCTACCTGTTCTTTTTGGTTAATCAAGCTGAAGTACCATTCCTATTTTCTCTTATTTTCTAACTCTGACTAATAAGTCAACCCATGCCTGTCATTGACATGTCTTGAAATGCTTTTCTGTGATGATGTCAAGAATCCACTCCAGAAGATTCTAATCTCTTCCTTAGAGAGACCCTTCACAGGTCCCATACAGTGATAGTATGATCATAGGTGCCCTGTAATAGTCACTGGATTTACACGAATCTAGCAGACTCCCATTTAATGTCCTTTTTCACCACTCCCATCATACCCAAAATAAATATCTAGAGAAGCAATTTGTTAAGTTCTAAAATAATATATATATATATACTGCTAAATAATATATATATATATACTGCTAAATAATATATATATATACTGCTAAATAATATATATACTGCTATATATATACTATATATATATATATATATATATATATATCACTAAGGAGAATTTTTCTCAAACAAGAAAGAGTCAAAATTGAAGGTATTTGAATGGTTAAAGTCTTAGTATGATTAAAAGCCAGAGTTCAGGAGGCTCCCTTTTGGTAAACAGCTGTGGGATGATCTTTTCCTGTTTCTACATGCACCGATTAAAATAAATTTGCATTCTGCAAAAATAACACTCTTAACTAGTTTTGGCAACTTATTCATGCCAAAATGATTTGAGGAGTAAGGCCACATTTATTGGATACATTAATGGTCTCACCACAACAAATTTCAAGAACTTGAACAATTCCCATTAACTTTATTTTGTGACTTAATAATTTCATTCACAATTTTTTTCCATGGGCTTTAATATGGACTTTGCCATTAAATAAATCATTTTCATTATCAGCCAGTATATGGAAATTGACATTCTGTAGTCCTTCAGATAATGAAAAGCAGTTTGACTGTAGTCAGATTTATCAGTTTGAAGTTTGCTAAAGAGTGACCAAGCTGGCTATGGTGGCCCATGCCTGTAATCTCAGCATTCAGAAGGCTGAGGCAGTTAGATCATCGTGAGTTTCAGGCCAGCCTGGGCTAACAAAGCAAGCTCAAGGCCAGCACTATATAGTGAGACCCTGTCTCAAAAAAAACAGACCAAGAATCTATCACATGGTAAAACTTTATTCTTATTATGTGATGCATAATAGCATTGTCTAAATAATTATTTTTTAGAAAAGCAAAAATAAATAAAATCATTTGACTTTTTATTTGTTACTGTTCCTTTTGTCATTCATATTTACAACTAATAATGGAAGCAGAATCATTTTAATTATATCACATTTCCATAAAAAATTTTAGTATTTTGTAATAGTGAGGCTTTATTAAGGTACATATTTGTATTCTTAAATGCAATTTCCTGAATTATAAGGATATCCATTATCTAACTGTGGTAACTATAATCTTAACTCATACTAACTTTTCTGACTAAAAATTATTTTAAACTTTATGTTGCAGAAAGGATAATACCAGCTCTTAAAAAATCTCTCTGTATTTCATAATGCTTCATGTCAAAGCACCCCAGGTAAAAACATTTAACTTTTAAACTTTTCTAGTGCATTCCAATTCAAACAATGTTTAGCCAAGAAACTATCACCAGAGTTTTCCTTAAGGATTAGATTGTTTTCTCTAACCCAAAGAAAGTGAAAATTCCATCTGATTGACTCACAAAGGCAATCAGAGTAGTTCATGCTGAACTACCAGATTCAGCTACATGATTTGTAGATGTGCTGATCATCCCTGGTATCTGGCCAAATACAGTAACTAATTTTTGGCTTGAGGCTTTGGAAGCTTAAAAAGCCAAAGCTCACTTGAGCATTGTTTCAGTTATCCCTGAATTTGTGCTTGGTTAATGATCATAATAAGATTTAAGATAATATGTCTACTCAGCATGACAGCATCAGTAATGGCTACAAGGCATGTCATTCTGATTTATCATTATTATCAGGATAATCACTTCCAAATATAGATGTCTTTTAGATATAAAGTGAAATATATTTATGTGCTTTATCTGTTTAAATACTAGTGGTAGTTGACTTAGAATTGTACAGTTACTACTGAAAAAAAAAACTTTACAATAATAGTAATCAAGTAGGCCACTAATTTTATACATGAAATCAGTTATTAAGAACTTTCAAATATTGAAACTGGTAAGCAAATTAACTATACCTAATATAAATGCTAACAGTTTGTTAACTAAATAATTTAGTAAGGATGTTGTACCTGTTTTGAGCCAACAAATGTTTATAAAACATAAACAATTTTGAATAACTAAAGATGTTAGATATATTGTAATTGGTACATAAATGAATAGAAAGTAATTTTTGAGGGAAGTATCTAATTTATACTTTTATAAGCGTGGTTTAGGTAATGAATTTAACAAAAAAGTGATTTTTAGAATTTTTCACAT
>RJWT010050476.1:0-10846 GCA_004365215.1 Cuniculus paca
CACAAAGTATTTCTTGAGCACCCCAGCTGCTGCGGATGCTGACTGCTACTGGCTCATGCCTCATTCTTTTCCTCAAAGGACAGTCCTTGGTTTCAGAGAGCCCCTTGGTAAGGGGCATCTGCAAGGTTTTACAGAACTCCAAGGACAATGTGTGGCGTGTGGCTGAGTGATAGTGAGGAAGGCAGGACCTCCTCTGAGATGCAGCTGATGCAGGTCTCCCAGTGGGTCCAGACCTAGGCTAGACTTCTCCTGAACCCCATCATTGCCCAGATCCTTCCCTAACCCTGTCCTACTTCTCCCATCCTCCACTTTCCACTAAAAGTTTCTTCTGAGGCTTTCTCCTCAATTAATCACAGCACAAGAATCCCCCTCTCAGCCTCTGAGACTAGAGGATCTATGACAAGTCTCTTCCATGCTCTGGGTGAGTGAAAGAGAGGAAGGCAGATGGAGAAGAGAACACGGACTGAAGCTGGGCAGGGAGCACTGCAGTGTCCCCTTCCCCAGTCTCCCCACCTGATTCAACTGTGTAGATGTCATGGATGTGACACTCAGAAAGCCATCAATTATTGAAGAAGCACTGAAAGAAGGGAATGTAAATGAAGATGAAAGATTTCAAGGGAAGACAGACAGGGCCTACTGCTTGGGGAGGATCTAAGCTATCAAGTCTGGAAAAAAGAAAAAAACATTTTTGTTTCCTGCTATGAGAAAGCTCCAAATGCTTTGGAGACTGAAGAGGCAGCTCTGACAAAAACAGGAATGGGTGGGTGGGGCTGATTGATGGGGCTTTTTGTCTCCCCCCTTTTGCTGATCAAGAGACAGGCACTATAAATCTGGCAAGGACTGAGGTGGTTCTCTCTCTCTCTCTCTTTCTGTCTCTGTCTCTCTCTGTCTCTGTCTCTGTCTCTGTCTCTGTCTCTGTCTCTGTCCCCTAGCAGTTGAATCTAAGACCTTCACATTGTTCACACTGACCTACTTCTCCAGTCCTTTTTAAAAACTTTCGAGATACATTGTAAGTCACTAACTTGCCCAGGTTTGAAGTCCTCTTGCCTCAGCCTTCTAGAGTGCTTGGATTCCAGGCATCTACTACTAGGCCTAGCTGCAACTTTCTTTTTAAATCTCCTCTGTGGTTATTTTGGACACTAGAAGGAGTAGGAAGCCAGTAGACCTGCCAGACAGTCAGGAAGGTGACTGCCTTCAGAAAGGGAGGGCCCAGGCCAGAGGACCCTAGCCTTGGTCCTCAGGCTGTGCAGGACAGAGGGGAAATGCAGTCTGCTGTGAACCTTCCTCATGGTTAAGTCAGGCGCTGGCTAGTGAAGGGAGAGGCAGAACTCATTCAGGTCAAGGGTAAAATCAAAGCTGGAACATTGAAAAAGGAAAACCCAAATGAAGTGTTTTCATCTGAAGCGACTTCCCCCTTTCTCTTTTTGAAGGACTGTCTAACGACTACTACAAGTGTTTGTTGGAGACTTAAAATAACAACATAGGCAATGAAACAAAGCCCAGCCCCAAACGGAGAAATGCTCAGCACTGGTCTCACACTAGGAGGGGATCCAGCCGGAAGTCCAGCCTCATAGCTCAGGCCTGGCAGGGAAATCGGGGAAACTTCAAGCTCCTCAAAAGGAGCAAGCTCTGTCTGCTGTGTCCCCCGAGATCTCTCCAGTGTTTCTAGCAGTGTTTGGGGCTTCTAAGGGCTTCATAGGTATTTGTGGATTTAAAGAATAAACGCTCAAGGCAAAGTCTGCTAACTTCGAATTCACTTGATTGCCCAGTTCTTTCTCTCACTAGCCAGGTTTGGCGGGGCAAGATTCCTTGAATTCTTAGTTTCCTCATCTATAAAGCAAGGAAAGGAGGGTGCTTGCTTGCAGAGCACCGTGTAAGCCCTGGTGAATGGCAGCGACAAAACTGAATTTTATAGGAGTAAAACCTGAATTTCAGGAAAATCTCCGAATACATAAAACAGAGTAGTGAAATCCTAATTTCCCTGACCAATTGTTGAACAAAGTACCAGAAAATAAAAGATCATTCTTTCTTGTCAAGAAAAAGTAGTAATTTTGAAATAAAGGAGGCAGTAATATGCTACAAAATCAGACGGGTCTATTCACATCTATTTCAAAATACTTAAATTATCATAAAAAGAGCTTTGAGAAACCCTATTAAGGGAAGAAAGCAAGTTATCTAATTATGTATTTGTAAAGTATATCTAATTCAAATTTACACTTAATATATACTCATTTATATTAAAACCTAATGATGATTTAAAAGCATCCCATTCAGCTTTGATTTTAAAGTGAAGTATTTATTCTCTCACACAGATTTGATGTGATGTTGAAGGGAGCCTATGAATATTCATAGCCAGTCTGTGAACTACATGCCCACAGCCGCACGATACACCCACGCTGAAAGATGCACCCTTTTCCTCTGCAAAGAAAATAATGAGAGTGCAGTTTAAAATGGAAAAACCAGCAGTCCCTTAAATAAAAGTTGCAGCGTCCGGAGGGGCTGCCAGTCTAATAAATTGTTTGTTTAACTTGTTTAGGATGATGAGGTTGACAAGCCAACATGAAGCTTAAAAAGGAAATCTGCCAAGGTGGCCGATATGCCCGGGGCTTAGGCTGCCTCCGGAGTCTCCAGCAGGCGTGATGAAATTCTCAGAAGCCCCATGCGCACCGCTGCAAGCAATGGCGAACTCGCTGGCCGGTGTCAGTCAGAGATCTTGCCTAGCTCCTTTCAACTGCAGGCAATTCTGATCTCCAGCCCAGGAGATTCTTCTCCACTTATGCCGCAGCTGCCTGTACCGTCTCTCAGAGGACGGCCAGCTGTAGACATCTCAGAGAAGAATTTGGGGTCTAGAGCGAGGCTATGCCCACACACGGGTGTACTCTGTTGTACTCATTAGCTGTGGTCTTTAGAATAACTTGTGTGTCAAAAAGAGTTTTCTAAGTTGACTACTTTCCACATACAGAGGAATATAATGTGAAAGAACTTCATCACAGATCCTATTGGAAAATAACAAATCTTCTTGGAATGGTACTTTCTCTTCTGCTATTTTGGGGTAGCATCTAGCACAGACCAAATCCCTGAAGTGGCTTAGCAATGGCCAGCAGAATCATACATCCTACATTTGAGTTCAGATTTCACTGCTGTCTTATAGGGACATTAACCTTTGCTAAACATCTGAATACGGAGACCTTCATGTCTAAAATAGGGATAATAACATTTGCCCTATAAAGTTGTGAGAGAAGGAAATGAATCTGGGCCCAGTGACACAGGAAGCATTCCCTAAACTGAAAGCACTCGATATGGTTGATGCTCCTTGAAGTGGGAGATGCCCCGTAGGAAACCACCGAATCAAGACTGTGATTCATACAGGATTAAGGTGCGGGGAGAACATGCAGGCAGCCCTGACCACTCCTGCCCTGCTCCACTGCTTTTGCTTGAAACTCTAAGACTGCTCTCATTTTCTTTTGCTGGGTTGTTTGCTGGCCTGTCTTCCCATGCAAACTGAAACCCTTTACAGAGGTCATTTTTTTAAAATTAGATTTTATTGGCATATTTTAGATATACATAATGATCACATTTATCATAGAGATTTAAAAAATGTATCATGTAAGTCCTTTATGTATTTATTTTTATTTTAAAGGGAATGAGACAATAATAAAATGAAACAAAACAGTGATAAGACTGTAGGAAATCTACAACAGTTACTACATTGCATATTGTTGTCCTCTAAATAGTTGCTCTGACTATCGGATTTACCCTGACTCACAGGCAGGGGCTTAGCTTTCTTCCTGGTTCTACCTGGTCCACGCTTCATCACTATAGAGGATTTGTATCCGTACATGATATAACTTGTACCCTTTAGAGGTCTTATTGGTTGCACAATCTCTTGGGCCCAGAATGAAGCTTGTCATACATTAACTGTAGAACAAAGTTACTGTAGTTCAAATTGCAGCTTTAACTATCTCCAGGTGTGATTTGGGGCATCAAGGGCAAAGAAGATCCTGTAAATTAGGATTCTTTTCAATGAAAGTACAGCAAACCCCATCCATGAGGTCTTACACACAGGGAACTGAAAAATCCAGGTATAAGGTTGGTTCTAATGATGCTACCAGGACCAGATTTTTCTCTGTGTCTCTTAGCACTGCTTTGCCTGGTTGGCTCCCTTTCAAACAGGCTCGTTGCCTCTAACTAGCAAAATTCTTCCATAGCTACAAACCTAATGCCTCAGTTTTCACTTCAGCAGAAGAAAACAAAATCATGTCTTTTTATTTAATCCCAGTGAAAGACTCATTGCAACTTTAATGTGATCACGTGTCCATTTCTGAGATGATCATGGTGTGAGCCTTTGATTATAAGCTCCTCCCTGAGATGGAGGTGAGGAAAACTCCCCTTTATTCATGCATGAGCAGAGGTTGGCATGGGGGTGGGTTTTCATGGGTTGTAGTTGTTCTGGGATTTCATTTTTATCCAGGTATGGTGAGGCTGACAGATCAGGAGACAACTGCCTTGAAGAGGTAGGTAGGTGACTGTTCCCAGTTCCCACAGCATGCCCAGCCTCTGCAGGGCCCCTTGGTGAAGCAGAGACCTGCGAGGACAGCATGGACAATAGCCTTTACTGTAGCTTTTGGGGAGGGAATGGGTGAGGTAGGGTAAACTGTTGAACAGGATTAGGATTGGATAGTTTGGATAATTTCAGTGGGCTCTGGCCTTAGAGTGATTTAGAGCAGGGCAGTTAGTGTCCTCAGCTGTAAGAGCCTGATAAATGAAGGTGGGGGTGGGGGGGAGGCGAGGAACAGGGGATTGGTGGTTGGGTGGGAGTATGGGTTAGGGACTGGTTTTTGTGCATAGGGAAGATATGCTCACAGGCAAATTTGCCTCTAGTTATTAGCTAAACCTGGGATGGGCAGTCCTTCCCCAGAGCCACAAGACCCCAAGATGTCAAAACATCACCAAATACAGAAAATTGAAAAAACAAGACAAAACATGATTAACACAGTCCTGGTTGGCAGATGCCCACAGATACCTGCTACAAGGGCTGAGGTCTAAGATAGGGATGTCATCTCTTTCCTTTAGTTGTTCATGAATTCAATCATTTATTTTATTCATTTGGATTTTGTTTTTTGTGAGTTCATTGTTTGACATTTATTGACCGTCTCCAGTGTCTGCACCCTGAACTAGGCGCTAGGAACGCAGAGGAGCAGGCCGTACATGGTTCTTGCCTTCCTGGTAATTAGAGTTGTGAATCAAATACTTGTAATTCTTAAAAATGTTTAGTTTACTGCTACTGGGACCTATCCCACATGATGAGGGATTCAATAACTCACTTTTAAAGCCTTTAATTCACCTATTTATTTTAGGTCATAGTGAATGTTTGACCGGCAAGTATATGCTGGGTCACTGGAGTAAAGACCTGATACCTGTAAACAAAATTACTCCCACAAGTGAAGGTATTTCTTCATCGTTTCTAGGGCACTTTTAGAGATAAAATGCTTAAATGTTCTTATATTCCCTCCTCTGCACCATATCTTTGACAGAGGTTATTATTACCCATTTGACAGCTGAAGAAGCTGAGGTTTTAAGAAGTGAGTTGATTTGCTTTAGAGTTCATATTCAGCAAGTGGCCAAGCAGAGCTTAAGTCCTGGCCTATCCTTTCTTGCATTTTGCAAACTGGCAGGACCCCCTACCAGCCGCACACAGAGCATCAAAATGCATGAGCTCTCAGAGTGCGAGATTTCCATTTCAATTCTCCCTCCAACCTTTTAGTTCTGTCAAGGGCAAAGTTTCACCTGTGCTAATCTTTAATTCCTTTCACTTGCTAATTCCTCTCTTTAGAGACCAAGAAAGTACTGAACAAGTTGCAGGCTCAGAATCTTTTGGCAACCAAGGCCGAGAAACTGGAATCTATTTTCATTGTTTTCCTTTATGTATGACAAGTGGTTTCCCATTTATGTTGAGATATTAAGTTTCCTTTGAAATAAATTTAGTTTTGAAGAAAGTATTGATTTAAAGTAAATATGAAATGAATAATAATATGAGTGGTTTGTGGGTATATGCAAATCATGAAAATGGTTACCCCTATTACTACAATCTAAAAACACCTCACAGACCAAGCAAGTAGCCAGACTTGTAAGTATACGCTAGGTCATTTCCCTGGGAGGGAAGGTACAGTGGTCCTCTCCCTTTTTTCTTGTCCAAAAAGGGAAGAGAAATGGGTCAGATCCTGCTCTATGTAAAAGGCATGGTTATGATACTGTAAGATGCTGGTTGTCAAGCCAAAGTTTATAAACTGTTGCCAACCCAAAATGATGTTTCCAAATCTTTTGCGAGAAGAAAACATAAGGATAATGTGCAAGAATGCCAGTTGTTCATTCTTAGGTAAAAATGTACTTTATTATGGAATTGTATTCTCATTTATTTATTTTTGTGTGAGTGCATGTGAGTTAAAATGTTCTTCTTTAGTGATTAGTTGATGTTCGTAGTTGATCATTGTTTATTTTGATTTTCCAGTTATTTATTTATTTATTTTTTTTTTTTGTGGCACCGGGGATTGAACTCAGGACCTTGTGCTTGCCAGGCAGGCATTTAGGCCACTGAGCTAAATCTCCGGCTTTCCAGTTCTTTATTTAGCAAACCAAAAAGCTGGCAACCTGTCTTAACAATGTCCCTTCCCTAGCTTATTCTAAATACCACTGCAACTCTGTTCTAGGAGATTTCAACTGCAGGAAACAGCTTGCCACCTATTGCTAAAGGAAAAAGATATTGATAGACCCAGCACTATAATTGTGGTTACTACCAATGCAAAACAGCAAGCCATAAATCCTTTTGAGCCCAGGCACTGCTGTTTACCATTACAGGGATCATTCTATTTGTCCGGTGTAACTAAAGAGATGGGAGAGTAGTGAAATAAGATAGCTGTTAAATTAAAGAGGACAAAAGTTCAAGTTTCAAGGAGGCTGTTACAAAAATAAACATACAGACCAACATCCCCAAACTTCTAGACTAATACGTAGCTCAGTGACCTTGCAGTCTTTCTTGAGATTGGGGGAGATGACAGCCCACTAGAAATGATAGCCCCATCCTTCCACACTCTGATGCCAGAAATGAAAGCCGATATAGCAAGTTCTTTGACGTAGTAATTCTTTTTTCATTAATTTGAGAAAATACTATAACTAGGCACAAAGAATTAATTTTAAGGATATCTATCAAAAATATTACTTATAATAGAAAAGCTAGAAACACCTTAGACATCCAACACCACAGGGTTGGCTGGATAAATGATAGTTATACACATGCTAGACTACTGTCTAAATATATGAAAATATTTTGTAGAAAAGTACTCCATATGTAAACCTGTTAAAATATATTGTGAAGTGAGAAAAGCACAAGAGTAAACCTGTATAGAACATTGCATATGGTGTGACTTAATTTTTATTTAAAAGATGGGTATGATATGCAATAGTTCTGGGTGGTGAAATAATGGGTGTGTCCTGTTTTCTCATTTTAGGAGTATTTTTGCAGGGCGAGGTGGTACATACTGGTAATCCCAGCATGTGGGAGGCTGAGGCAGGAGGATAGCTGTGAGTTCAAAGCCAATAGAGGGTACAAAGTGAGTCCAAGTCCAGCTTGAACTGTGGAGTGCGATTGTATCTCAAAAAGACAAAAAAGACAAAAAAAAAAAAAAAAAAACCAAAATGAGAGAGAGTATTTTCTAAATTGTCTAAATGTCTACAATAAAAATGCTCTATGGTTTCTTTAAGGAAAAAAGGGAGTTGTTTAAATTGGCCCCATTTAACCTGTTTAAAATGGGTCACCAACCCTACACGTAAGCTTGAAAGTAAGTATTTGTGGACTTGCATTTTGCAGTGCTGATGTGCTTCCCCTAGAACCAAAGGGAGACACGAGACCTCTCTGCAAACTCTTTGTAGATCCCCATCTGTGACTTGATAAATATTTGATGCAGTGGCCAGTCAACATCCCTACATTAGTGAAACTTCTGCCCAGGAGCAACTGCACAGCTCTCAGCAATGAGATCGGAGTAAGTTAAAAAGAGTGTATTCATTAGCTACTTCAAAGGGCTTGGTTTTTCTATCTGGCAGTTTTGCAGACTGGATTATTGGTCCTGCTGTCTACTGCATGAGGACCAAAAAGCACACTGCTGCAAGGAGGAGCCTGCTTTTTCCCTTAACAATGCTTTTCTTCCTTTGTGTTCACAGCCCAGAGCAAATGCAACATAAATCACCCCCTATCTCCCCCTTGGTTAAACAGCTGTGAATAACTAAGTTGAGTTTAGGATCTGCATGGTAAATCTGATGCCAAAACCCTGCAGTCTGGTGTCCAAATCTGATGTAGTTTTGTACAGTGAGCTGGACCACTTGTTTTCTCTCCTTTGCTGTGGTTGCAATCAATAATTTCAAGAAGTCTGTCCTGTTCATTCTTGCCTCATGCAGGGCCCAGCACTTAGGAAAGGGCCAAATAAATATTTATTGAACAGAATATATGTTTCTTGAAGTTACTGCTGCAGGAGGCATAGAAATTTGTAGGACTATAAGTCATCATATTTGAAAGTTTCCCCCATCCATTGCTGGAAACCTCACCCCTCATAAATCTCCAATCACAATTGTCTACCTACCTAATGACAGAATTTACCTTCCTTCAAGAACAATCAAAAGTAGACTTTGAAATGGCTGGGGAAGTTGAGTAAAATAGAAGATGATAAAGGCAGGGGCTTAACTAAATCAGAAAAAAGTTAATCCCAGTGCGTGGTCTCCCCTAGTTTCTGTCCTTGTCTCCTGATTCTTGAGGTCTTTCTCTGTTTCCTCCCTTTCTGCAGGACCTTGCTCTGCACTCAGGGTCAGTGAACCCTCTGTGGTGGCAATTGATAGCAGCTTAAGACTCTGTTCTTCAAACCAGGAGTCCTTAAACTCCAAGATGAGCATGAAGTCTGTACTGAAGCATCATTTTTATTTGACTATCTAACGTTTCTATATAAAATATAAAAATGTATATGATTGGCCAAATACAGTACTTGTTATCCTAGCTACTCAGGAGGCTGAGAGAGGAGGAACACAAGTTTAAGGCCAGTGTGGGTTATTTAGGGAGATCTTATCTCAAAATAAAAGATTAAAAAGGGCTGAGGATGTAACTTAGTGCTCTCTGGGTTTAATCTTCAATATCAAGCCAGGCATGATGGTGCATGCCTGTAATCCCAGCACTCAGGAGGCCGAGGCAGGAGGATCATTGCAAATTCAAGACCAGCCTGGGCTACAAAGTAAGCTGAAGGCCAGCCTGAACTGCATGGTGAGACTGTGTCTCAAAAGGCCAAAAAAATACCAAAACAAAACAAACAAAACCCCCCAAAAAACAAAAAGCTTCAATACCAGAGAAGGAGGAGGAGGAGGAGGAGAACAAAGAGGAAAAGGAGAAGGTAAAAGGAAGATGAGGAGGTGGGGGAGAGGAAGAAGAAAAAAGACTAGGAAGGGAAAGGAGTGGGATGAGGAAGAAGAGGAGGAGGAGGAAGGAGGAGGAGAGGGAGAAGGAGGTCAAGGGGAGGAATAAGAGAAATAGAATGGAGAAAAGTTTATGTTTGGTTTTGAGGAGACAACCCAAAACATAAAAGAAGTCAATATCTTTAGGCTCAGCCTTCAGACTCCTGGAGGTTGAAAATTCACCCATGGTCTAATGGGTTATTTTGGTGGTAAAAAAAAGAGAGAGAGGGTGAGGGTTTAGCTCAGTGGTGTAAGCGCCTGCCTGGCAAGTGTGAGGTTGTGAGTTTGATCCCTGGTGCTGCAGAGAGAGAGAGAGAAAGAGAAATATCCCTGACTTAATATTACTCTCATTTTACATATACCTTTTATGGGCATTTGCATTTTTATTTGTTCTTTTGGAGATAGAAAAGGTTTCAATGGCAAAAGGAATTAATATGTAGGTTGTTAAATGTATAAGTGAATTTCAGGCAGCATGCACTGGGGTAAGGGATACATATTACCCAGCAGAGAGGTACTGCATTCATAAAGCCCATTACCCTAGGATTCTGTAAGCCCTTCACAGGTAGTCTCAGTTCAGGATGAGCACAGTATACGTTCATTTGATTCCATTTTGATCATGTTTAGGCAAATGACAACCCTTCCAAGCCTCAGGTGCACTAGTCGCAAAATGAAATTAGAAAATGTACCTCAAGATGTGTTGTGGAGTACTGTCCCATGCATGAGCTACCGTCTAAAGAATACTTAGCTCAATGCCTCGCATGCATTTAGCACTTAATAAATAATAGTTCTTGTTAGCATTAATTATAAAACTAGCATCTGCTCAGTCTGACCCACCCTTACATTTGTGGGCCTGGTACAAAATATAAATGAAGAACCATATGTTTAAATATTGAGGTATAAACAAGCTAATAGACTGTTGGGTAGAATATATTCCATCCTTCTGCCTCAGAAATAAACATGTTTTTATATGACTAGATACAAGCACATTTTATTTTATTTATTTTTTTGTATTACTTTTTTAAATTTTATTTTGAAAAGAATACAACCAAACAAAACAAAACAGAGTAAAGTCAATCAAAACAAAGCAATGAACATGGAACATGACTTTGAAACAGTGTAAAAAAAAAAACAAAAAAAACAAAAAAATAAAGCAATCGATAGGGCTACCATAATGGCTCTTGTTATCTGCAGTATACCTGCCCATACCATCAGGGATAAGTAAAATCAAACAAAATACAACAAACTAAAACAGTAGAAACAAAACAAAACATAATAAAACAAAACAAACAAAGCAGAACAATGTAAGCAATATAGAATTTCAAGATATTAGCGAAACAGCATTGGCTACCATAATATTTGT
>RJWT010050477.1:0-10874 GCA_004365215.1 Cuniculus paca
TCCCTGGATTTAACCGTTTCATCAGCTCTGTAATTATTTTGTGTTTTACATACCTGTGTGTTTTTAAAGCAGCAACTTGTTAAATGTAAAATGTTAAAAATTTGCCAACCTTTCGGTAACCCTGCGTAGGCATTTTTGCATACACCGAGAACCTCAAGGTGCTGAGCACTGAGCCGGGCCGCGGTGTCGGGTGGCCTGCATGGCTGCTTCCGTCCACCTGGCACCTGCTGCTGCAGGGAAGGACACAGGGCAGGAGCTGAGTGGATTTGTGGTCCCAGGCCGGGCTTTTGGCCTGCGGCTTCTCCTGCAGCCCGTGGCCGTGTCTCCAGCACTGGCTTTGACCCGTGCTTGCGTCCAGCAGAGCGAATTCTTCCCTTTGAAAGCAGCAGTTGGCAAACAAGAGGCTCGAGCAGGCAGCCCCTCGGCTCGGGTTAAAGGGCATCTTACTGTTATCAGAAGACAGAACAACTGCGATGGCGAGAGGTGGGAGGAGGGAGCGGCTGTCAAGGCCACAGGTTAAAGGCTGGAGCAGAGCTGCCACATGACCCACACTGCCTCTTCTGGTCACATGCCCAGAGGAGGTCACATCTGCATGCACCTCGCACAGACACCGTCACCTCTGCCAAGGTGTGGGAAAACCCTGCGTGTCCAGGAATGGACAAACCCGTAGAGAAACAGTGCGTAGCTGCACACAGTGAAGTGTCATTTGCCCCTAAGAAAGAATGAATCTTGCCATTTGGCACAAGGTGAGCTAGGACAGGCACAGAAAGAAAATATTGCACGATCTTACTCACCTGTGGAATGACAAAGAGATGCAAAACAAAACAGGGACTCCCAGGGCTGTGAAGCCCGGTACTTGTCAAATTGTAAGTGCTCATTATGGGATGCAGGAAGCTTGGCAGTGGCACCGTCAAGATTAAAGGGCTTGTATTCGCCCCATGAGAGGCTAATGTTGGACCAGTAGAGTGCGAGCCTTCTGGGGGACTTTCCTGAGTTATTTCTGATGACATTTCTTCTGGGAAAATTCATGTGGTGCTTGTTAGTTTTGGTACTCGTTATGAGTTCTGCAATGAACTCTGGAGGAGGACCTAGGTGCGACTAAAACTAAGAGGGAAAACGCATCTCTAGAGTAAGACTCACAATAACTTTGAACTGATGTCCTTTCTCTCAAGTTCTAAGAGGTTCCGGAAGCATCTTCACCGACTCACATTTGAACACAGGCCTGAGGATCAAGGAAGAGAACACCCAGGTTCCTGCGCACCGAAGGCCGCTTTCTCAGTACTGGCAGATGTGGGACCTCCTTGCTGCAGGCCACCCCAGGGGGACAGCAGGCTCCTGACAAGCACCCCTGCCTGCTGAGGAAGTGGTGGTGACTGCAGACTGTGCTGCCCACTTCCTGCCAGGCAGAGAACCTGAGGGGCTCTGGAGGGCCGTGTTTTCCTTGGTAGGAGCAAAGTTCTCTGAGAGAGACTCAAGAGAGTCTGTTTATTGATGCATTCCAAATTTATTTTTCCCCGTAGTCACGTCTGGATCATAGAATATGACCCTTTTTCCACCAGGGACAAGATGAGCCTTCTTTTAATGTTGGATGGCACAGTGGCTTATAATTTAATAAAAGATGTAGGACAGTGATGGCGTCTGGCTCCCTGGGGGGCAGCACAGCAGGGACATCTAGACCGGCAGGGATACAGAGCAAGGAGAATGGTGTGGAGGACTCTTCAAGATAGTCTTTGGGGCCAACCTGGAGCAGGATTGGGAAGTCACGAAGTGTCTATCACCAGTGTCCTTTCCCCGTCTCTCTTGGCCCGCTTCTTTCTTATCCTCTTGGTCTTCATCTGTCTTCAGTGTTGACATGGGTCCTATTTCCTGTGACCTGTAGAAAGAGGCTCTCCTCGAGATGGGGATCTCACTGTCTCCTCTGTGGTGGTCAAGCCAATCCAGCAGGCTGGCTCCCCTTTTCCTTTGCAGCGAGGTATACTCACAGCCTCTCCCTGTTATGGTTTTCTATAAAGTAGACCAGAAGTCTGAAGTAGAATATTTCCATTTGGACCCATTACTGAGGGGATGGCAACACTTGGACAGCGTCGGAGAATGGAACTTTAGATTTTGCAAATCAAGAGAGAAGTTGTTTACTAACTAGACGTGGAAGTTGGTGACAGCCATGAAGAAGAAAGGGTCAAAATGGTGAGCTTAATGATGTCATGAATCATCGCGGGGAGACCCAGAAGTCTGTCAACGACAGGGAATGAGAAAGTATTTTCACAGTAAACATGTTTATTAGAAACTCTCAACACATGCAGATAGAGAACAATGGGGAGACACGAGCTGGCTGAAACAGTGAGAAAGAACAGAACCCGGAAGGAGAACGCAAAAAGAAAGGAAATCCAAAGGAAGACCCTAAGGAAGACACTTTGCGAAGGTTAGTGGCAGGAGAAGGATGAGCAGGAACATAAGAAAAGAGACAGTGGTTGAAAAGTGTTGGAACTGGTACCATCCAGTGTTGCCCAGGCCAAAAGACAGTAATTTTTTTTTTAAAAAGGGTGTCAAGTAAGCCATACAGGTCAACGTGAAGACCAGGAAAGGGTCATGAAACTGACTGGCGTCACTTACTCGCGCAACAGTGTGCGACTGAGCAGCTGTGTTGTGCTGGGCATACAAATGGGCCTTGGATGCTGGAGATGCAGGCACGAAGGTGTCCGGGGTCAGACGAGCGTGCACGTGTGTGTGCAGCAGGGGAATAGGACAAATGTAAGCAAACGAGGTCATTTGAAACAACAGCAAGCAGGGTCAGGAGAGCAGGGCGTGTGGGTGGGGCACAGTGCTGGACAGGGGAGGAGCCTTGCAGTGTGGCTGGAGGGACAGGAATCAGACCTGGGTGTGTGTCACCAGGTCTTCACGGTGCTTTGTGGCTGTGCACAACAGGGAGTCCTGGAGCTCTGAGCTGGGGATGGTTGACGTCATGATTGCTGCATGGTGAGCGGCTTGTGGAGGGAGGAAGAAGAGAATGAGAAGAGAGAGGGTTAGGAGGAGAGTCGCGGTGGTGCTTGCGGGATGACAAGAGTGGGTAGGAAGAGAAGTGAATGTTTCCAACATACAAGGGATTCTGTAACTCGAGTAGCTTTAAGGGGATGTCCTGGAGGCTGGAAAAATATTATAGACCCTAAGGGATTTCCAGCAGAGCAATCTGGGGTGTGGTCGTGGGGCAGGGACGTCTCAGGGCAGGGAGCCCCGCCTGGTCTGGTGGTCAGTCCTTCAGTTACCCCATTCCCGTCAGTCCTGTCGCAGGCCAGCGACACAGTTCTAACAATGAGGGGCTGGCCCGGGCAGCCTGTGTCTGTCCATCATGCTGGGCTGCTTCTTGATCGGTATCTCAAACCTGGCAGAGGCTGGAGTCAGCCTGGATGTCTCGAGGACACTGTGTGTGAGATGGGAGGGAACTCCGGGCAGCAGCTGGGGATGGAGTGGAGATGGAGGGGTGAAGACAGTGCTCATCGCCTTGCAGGAAAATCAGCTGGAACTGGGCAGCCTTGCCCTCCTCGTGGAGGACAGTGAAGGGAGGAGCCGTGTGGCCCTGGACTCTAGGGCTAATCCTGCCCTGGGGAAACCTAGGGCCATGCAGGCACCCAGGCCGGGCCTCCAGGCTTCCCAGAGTCAGCTGGGCCTCTGCAGACGCAGGCCCTGGTCCACCCTGGCTCCAGACGGCCTCCAGGCCAAGGCAGCACTCACGGCTCTAGGTTCCAGGTCACATGCGTGGGCTCAGCCTCCTCCAGATGCCCTGTGGTCAGTGTTTAGGCTCCTGAGCAGCGTGGATGGGCAGGTCTTCATGGAGGTCCCAGGAGCTCTGCTTGCTGCTGACCTGCTGGTCGCCTGGCGGAGGCCACCCAGGAAGTCTGGTCGGGGTGAGGGCTTCGTGTGGGGGCTGAGGCCTGATTCCCGTGTGCTTCAGGGGGCTGCTCGTTCCCCAGGGCAGAATCTTCTAGCACCATGGCTGAGAGTCAAACGGGAACAGTTACTGAGTGGCAAGTGTGTCGCGGAAATTTCCTGCTTTCAGGTGACAGTTTGCATAACCTGTGTCAAAAGCCTGGCAGGGTCTTCAGGAGTCGCCTGCTGATCATGAGGTCTGATCACATTACACAAATTACTTCGTCTTCAGGTATCTTCCAAACAGCATTACTGGAGTAGAACCGCACTTTTTCCTTGATGGGAGTCAAATCTGGATGGAATTACTTCAAAAAATGAAACATTCTTAGGCTGAATTTAGGTTACTTCTAAATTTTGGCCTTGAGATTTCATGCTGCAAGTCAACATTTTTGCTTATTCAACATTAGGAATGCTGTAGTACTCGAGTCTAAAAAGAAAGGAGTGGACACCTTACTTTAAGAAGGGCAGCTA
Organism: Cuniculus paca; assembly: GCA_004365215.1. Lineage (NCBI taxonomy): Eukaryota > Metazoa > Chordata > Mammalia > Rodentia > Cuniculidae > Cuniculus > Cuniculus paca. Next base: position 4,393 of record RJWT010050477.1, read on the forward strand.
AAAACTAAATTTTACAAAGTCTTCTTCATTTTGAATATTTCAGCAGGATTTAAACATAATATTGCATAAATATTGTAGAAACACTAATGTAATCAAAAGAAAAATCTCCCATGATTCCACTCTCCAAAAAAACCCCTATTTATTTCTCTTTTTCTATGTATTGCTCCAGTAGTCATGTTTTAGATTATTTGTATAATGCAATAGTTACTTTCATGGTATCATAATATCAAAATTTCTTCATGCATTAAGCTTTGTAGTAATTGTTTTAGTATTTGTGAAAGGCTCCATTGATCAAGTGTGCCTGAGGTAATCTGAGGGCCTGATGATACGGCCCGCTATAAACTTCACTGGATTTCTTATATGAAGTCACCAACTTCTCCTGTCTTCCCCAACTGTGTGTACCAAATGGGACATTCATCCCTACCCCTCAGAGCCTAGCGAGGTCAGCCTGCAGCTTTCCTGTCTCCAGTCCCTCTGAATTCTAGAGAGAGTGAGCCCAGGTCTGGTTGGGCTTGGAATTGGAGTGATGCACTTGGTAGAACAAGAGGCAAGGGTACTGTGTATTCCATAAGCAGGAATTCTGCAATCTCAGTTATGCCAAATTTCCATCTTTAGTTTTATTCCTTTGTCTTAGTCACTTTCTCATGGGTGAGACGTAACATCTGACAGTCACAACGTAAAGGAGGAGGGGTTTATTTTTGCTGCTGTTTCAGTCCATGGTCAGCTGGATCCAGAGAAGAAACATCACGGCAGATGGGCATGGCAGAGGAAAAGCTGCTCCCCTCACGGAGACCAGGAAGTAGGGAGAGCAGGGAAAACCTGGACAGGGAGATAAACCCTGCCAGGCCACCCCCCCAGGAAGACTCCTCTTGGGACCAGAGCCTACCTTCCACTGGTGAATCAGCCATGCGCCCCCACGGTCCAGTCGCTTTCCTGACATTTGAAACACTGGAGCACTTTAGGTCTGTGCTACATACGCCCTCCTTGCTGTCATCCACAGTGCAGGTGTCTGGCAACATCGGAAGGGGAGTTTCGGCAAGCTTCCCGTGTGAGGGACCTCGGAAGTTCCCAGTTATTACCTTTCATGTCTTTTACTCTTTCTTGCTACATCAAGTGACTGAAAGTCTAAGACTTTTGAGTCTATGAAAATTGAGTATCATTCTTATAGAGTTATTAGTACAACTAAGGACACACTTTTCCTGGTGGATCCTTACTAGGATACCCTAGGCTGCATACCTAGTGGTTCTTGAGTGGCTTTCATTTTATTTGCATGCAGTTATTTCCTGAAATTATTTAATTTATCCCTCCAACTGCCTATTAGAAGAATTTCAAAGATTTTTATCCTCTCCAAAGTTATGCTGTGCTCTTGGGGATGGTTTCTATGATTAAGCATTTCTGAGGAAGATGTTGTGTTTGTCACTTTGAAAAATTATACTTTCAAAGAAAACACTATGGGTATTGAAATAAAGAGTAATATTTTACTTCTTATGAATTATTGATGCTGAATACATGGTTTCGTTGAAATGAATTGGTTATACGTCCTTTACAAAGTCATTCTGACTATTTACCAACTTTCATCCCGCTTGTGCTTTCCTGCTGTGTAATGGGGCTCGGGGGTGCATGATGATGGAGTTGATGTTGAACTCAGCGTTTTCTTGTGCTACTCGATGATGGTTTTCAGTAGACTTTTGTTAATGTTTGCTCATGAGTATCTTAATTTTTATTCTCTCTGGATTATTCAAAGTCATTTTCCCCAGTTATAGAACATTAGAGTACTTAAAACTTACTGATTATGACTCAAGGCTATATTCTATTCTTGGGAGATGACCATGGCGACGTGCTTTCCAGTCCCTGTCTCATATTTCATCCCCTGTGCGTGACTCTAGGGAAGTCGCTGTCTGAGAAGGGGCCGCATGGGTTCAGACAAAATGGCCCTGCCAAGCAAGCCCTGGGCACCCTGGAGGCCTCCATTTGGACTCTAGAGTCTCTGATCTGCTCTCAGAGTCACAGAATGTCAGGGTAACAAGGGATCTTGGAAACTGGGGGTCCAGTGAGGTTACATCCCAGATGAGGTCCCTTGCCTTTGAGAGCCCGCGTGCACGTGAGGAACAGGAGAGTCACCCAGGGGAAACTCCATTTTATCTTCCAAAATGTGGTGCTAGAATGAGGCTCCAGGAGGCTTTGCTGTCTGTCCTATCTTTTGGGGGCACCCCTTGGAGTAGCCTCAGAGTTGCTCCTGAGAATCCTGTGTTTGAGGCTGCAGAGCCCATTGTACCCAGCCCATCCATGCTGCCTATTGAGTAGAAAGAAGTCAGGCAGCAAGTGACGGCCAGAATCTCCTCCTTCAGACACTGGCATTCATTTATCCTTAATTATAAAAACTAAATTCTTGACATCACTTATTAGCATGTGGCCCAAACTGATCTTAGAGCAATTATCTTCCCCCTAATGTTTACCTTTGCTTACACTTCAAATATTTCCATATTATATTTGTAAGGTAAACCAGAAATTAAAAAACAAAGAAAAAGTAATTATCACTGAGCACATGTGCTTATTCTATCCCAAATGGTATCGCTGTTGGAATTTCACCCAGATTCTGTATAGCCTGGCATTACTGTTTTAGCAAGTGTCCTGATTTAAAATATCCCTGATACAGTTTCATAACGTAATGTAGAAAATCAAAGGACCAGGATGACTGGAAGGATTCACAAATATTAAATTCAAGACGGTCAACAGACTTGCAGGATGTTCACTGAGACAACGAGACTCAGGGATGGGTTAGGATTTCTGAGGAAGGACAGGTGACAGTAGGCAGTTTTTGGCATAGGAGACGGAAAGACTATGAAAGACGGCATGAAGCAGCCTAGTGGTTTGCTCCTTCAGGGCAGGGCCGTCTCCCAGGGAGACGTGCTTCTCCGCGCGACCTCAGAGTCGCAAGTATAGGACGGATCATGGGACGCTGGCTCCTGTGGGCCAGCTCAGCCCTTGGGGCTGGTGTGCAAACCACGTGGCAGGGAAACACTAAGTGTGCACTGCTCGTCACCTCTCGGACACATGTTCTTGCTACAGCTCAGTGCAGTGGAGTCGCGGATTTCATCTGACCACCACCCCAAATTAATTCCTTGTTGCTATGTTGCCTAAGAAGTCAGGGAGATATGGTAGCCTTTAAAGAAAATTTCCGTTGAAATGGCTAACATAAGGAGTTCTCGTGCTTCCAATGGGCAGCTTTTGTTTTCTAGAAAATTTGATCATGAACAGCAGCTCGCTCCCTGATAACTCTGGACAAACCAGTTGTTGATTTATCGATTCCAGCATTGATGCGACTCATGCCCCTTACTAGACAGAGCTCTAAGAGATGTCTGGAAGGCTGTGAGCCATGTCCATTATTCCCATTAAACCTCTGCTTCCCCGGAAGCTGTCCCCAGCACACGTCGAGTCTACATGCTTGAGGTAAGCATCCTCGCACTCTGCTTGGCACTGGACTGTCCATCGGTGTCCCATACAAAGATGGGAGTCAGGAGCTCTTACTTCCCTGAGACCGATCAGACGCAAGTGTCAGTAACAAGACAGGACAGACACATGGGAGGCCACCGGGTAAAAGGGGAAGCTGGCTGTCCCTTGGATAAACGGGACTTCAGGTCTCCGAGGGCGTGGCTTCCCTTGCCACCGTCCTGGCGTAACCTGCAGATTCTCCGGGACAAGGGGGAGAACGCAGAGTCATGGGGCAGCTTTTGTTCACTTTTCTCTTTGCCTGCCCACTTCACAAAGGAAGAAACGGGCTGGCAGAACACAAAACTATTATCTAGTCAGTGTTTTACATTTATTTGGGATATTGTTTCTCAGTCCTAAGTTCCAAGAATTTAGAAAGCTTTGTCTTTTTCCACTGGTTTCATTGACCAATAACATTTGTAGCAAGAATACCCTTTCCCCCAACATTTGAAGATCACTGAACTATTGAAAATGAAATTTTCTTGTTTGAAAAAAAAAAGGAGGGTGTTACTACATTTCTACTGACCTTAAAAACAAGAAACAATGAAGCGAATCCTGACTTTCCAGGATGCAAATCCCTCCTTGTCCCACTCTTATTTTTCCACCGAGCCGTGTTTATAATCTAAAATCCAAAGCGTGGCTGAAAAATTGATACAATCCAGTCTCTCGAACTTCATTGCCTAAAGCAGCCAAAGTCCTCTATTTATTTCGCTAGTTAGTGTAAGAACAAGTTGGTGAATTGTGGTCTGTGTCTTGTGTATTTTATTAAAAAGAAAAGGAAAGAAAAATCTTAACTAGGACTTAAATTGAATCTGTAACGGAAAGGGACTGGGTCTTAACAACAATTTTGTAATTGTCTCTAGCTCAGGGTGGCTGCAAAGCACTTACAGAACACTCGTACACACTCACATGTCAAGCTCCCTGGGTTCGAGTTCTTAAAGATTTTCATTTTCACCGTAACAAAGGAGCTCACTCTCCCACTCTCGTCTGGCAGTTTGTGAAAGGAAGAATCTTAGTGTCCCATCCAACAAGGTTTAGAACAGCTTGCGGTAAAAGCCATCTAAACATAAAATGTACTCTTTCTAAGATCAAAATTTAAATACTGGATGTGAGCGTTAAGTATGTTTTAAGTGTAGTTTCAAAAAATTAAAATCTGATCCTTTCCAGAACCCCTGGGCACCACGTAGGAAAGACGTAAGGTTATTTTAGGTAGCTGTTGTGAGTGAGCATCACGGGAAATTACATAAAAAGCCGTCTGCTTTCTGAGAACTGCTGCAAGGCAGTCTTTTCCATGGGCAGTCTTTTTCTCGTCGTTTCGCAGACAGAGCCCACTGTCACTGCAGACACTGGACCCTGTATACACAGAGAGTGGCAGGCCTTCTCCTGTGGGTTGAAGCCACGTTGTATGGACCAAAAAATCTGCAGGATGCCAAGAGAGTGCAGTTTTTCATGCAGCAAAAGCAAACAAACGAATGAACGAACGAACAATAAGATTCAACTGGAATCAAAGAAAAAACAACCCAACCAGGTAACAGCAAAATGAGGAGGGAGAACCGAAGAGCTCAGATGGGAAATTGACTTTGCTGGTAATTTTGTTGGATGGCTGAATAATGAGTGGACGAATAAGGTAACATGGAATCCCTTAAACCCTTAGACTTCTAAAATTAGAAAGCTGCGAGTGACAAGGGGAAAAAAAGTTTGGCGTATATCGGGCGTCTGAGGCCCCTCCATGATACCTCAAATTCTGTGAAGCAAACTGAACTTTCATCTCACACAGGACAGAGCTTTCCATAGCGCTTTCTAGGATGGCGGAGATGTTCGGTATCGGCACAACACAACGGTCACATGTGGCCAGGGTCACCAGTGGCCAGGATTTTTACTTCTACCTGATTTTACACATGTAAGGTTCAATAGCTATGTATTAATGGACAGCGTGGCTTTAGAAGGATGAGACACACTACAAAGGCTCATGTGCCACATTGATATTTCTTTCATCTTGTGTGGACAGATTATATTGCTGCTTTGTTTTGTTTTTGTTTTTTGTCTTTTTGAGACAGGATCTTGCTATGCAGTTCAGGCTGGCCTTGAACTTGCTTTGTAGCCCAGGCTGGTCTGGAACTCCCAGTGATCCTCCTGCCTCAGCCTCCTGAGTGCTGAGATTACAGGCGTGCTCCACCATGCCCAGCTCTATACTGCTGTTTTATATAATGTAAGAGTATACTGCCTGCATCCTAAACTGATTTCCACTCAACATGCTCAACCTAGCTTGCTTTTCTAAATTCTTGGAGAAGTTATCAAGGTTGTAAGATTAGAGGGGAAATAAGGTAAACAGTATTTTATGTGCTAATTGAACAAAACAACCCTTAAAACAGGTCGAAAGAAAGGAGGGATGATTACATTGGAAGAACACCCTCACAGAATCCCTGTGAGGGCATCGTGACTTGCCTTTTTACCTCAGTTGCTCTTCTGCACCAACGACTTTTTTAATCTGTGAAACTGAGCAATTTCTCCCTTATGGGCTCCGGGTGTCTTTTGTGTCTTTTCCTTTTCTAACAGGGCTCTGTGGGATGTGGCGGCCAGAGACACAGCATGGAGACCCGATTGTTGGCCTCCATGGGGACTGAAATTGCCGGGGCCAGGTGCTCTCTTGCCTCTGTGCATTTCCATGCTTCTGGCTGTTTCTCTCCACCTGCTTTCCATTCTCTTCCCCTCGCTCTGTGTCTCCCCCTCTAGCAAAGTTTCCCCAGGTCACTGTGATGCTGGGTTGTGTAGATGAACGTGCCGACTGGTTCTGTAGAAAGGAGCACCCCTTTGGTGCCGGTTTTATGGAGAAAGGTGATGTGGTGAACCCCTTCTCCATTTCTGGTCCAGACTCAGCTTCTGATGAAGATATCCTTGTTCACCCTAAGCATTTCATGGACGGCTCCAGCGTTGCCCCTAATGCCTCCAGAGAATGGGTAGAAGCTCATACCAATTTTTCTTTAGATTCATCC
>RJWT010050478.1:0-10848 GCA_004365215.1 Cuniculus paca
TAAAAGTTCTTACCAAGAGCAAAAGCATAATCTACCATGAAATGGTCACTTGTTTGTGGATTAATTAATTAATTTGGGTGATCTTATGCCCTCCATGATGGCAGTTCTCAATATCACAAACCAGTCATTGATTTCATGCCTGGCCCCTATAGATGTCACAATGCCTAGAGGTTCAATTACTGTAATCTGCACCTTTACTTCTAGACCATGTGGGATCATTCTCAGATAAAGTACTGTACATCTCACTGAATAATGACTCATATTGTGTTATTTTGTTCTTCTTTCACATTATAGAAGTCTGGAGTTTTTCCACTAGCACAGTTACACTAGGACCAGAATTTCTGAAGGTTTTGGTCTTTCTGTAATAGATAAGAAATGGCTGACAATGAATGTTGAGCTTATATTTAAGGGAAGAAGGAGAGAAAACAAAGGATAAAAAGTCAGTAATTCTTTCAGTCTTGTACAAAAACAAAGGTCAGTCAGACAATGTGGTATAAAACTCTAATCCCAGCATCTGGGAAGCGGAGGTAGAAGGATTGCAAATTCAAGACCATCCTGGACTACACAGTGAGCTCTGGCCTACAGCTTGAGCTAACTCTATCTCAATCAATCAATCAATCAATCAATAAATAAATAAATAAACAGAAATTCCCTTCCAAAAAATGCTTTCCAAGAAGTACTTTCCACACTTGTCATACTTCTGTTAAAAAGGTGGGCAAGTGGGAATGAGGTTGGCAATATATTGGGTTAACTCATTAAGAGCTTCTGCCAGAAAACACCCTTACGAATATGGTCAGTGTGCCTCAGTTCTTTGATTTTCACGTAGGCATAAGAAAACAAATTATGTCACAGGAGCCCTAGGAGTTGAGTTTGTAAATGGCTTGGGATCAAGAGAAAATTACATTCCATCTGTCAACCAGAAAAATTGGAGAATGAGTTCTCAGATAAATGAAATACAAGGTAACAACGCTCAATTAAGCAGGGAACAGGATCCATGGCAACACTTGTTGAGCCTGTCCTATGTGCGAAAGAGAAGGAACAGGAGTCTAGTATTTACCGATATTCTCTCTTCCAGTCTCAGCAAGTCATGCCCAGCAAAGCAAGAAACTATCAAAGAAGAACAGACAAATAATTCCCTGTTCTTGTGGGGAATGGACAACTGGCTCCACATATACTCAGAAAGGGAGAACTGAGTTATTTTAGAGAACAATTTAAAGTGGAAATCAAGATACTAAATCATTGAAATCTAAGCTTCAGATACCTTTCACAATGAAGTTGGCCTTTTTGATCAGATGATTATTACATTAACAAAATTTAAATGTTTGCATTACAGGTATATATTTATTGCTGAACATATTTTGTAAAATTATCCATTTTATAATTGTTGTAGAAATACTAAAGAGCATAAGATTTAATGACTGGAATGCCGATAGTATGTGTTTAATTTTAATTAACACATCTGACAATTTGTACAAAAGATATGATAAATTATAAATGTGCAACACTTTGATATCCTATTCTAATAAAACTTGTAGAAGTTTAACTTTTGTAATGAGACAAAAAATTCTTAGTCACTTTACTATCTGCACAAGCATTGACAAGATAACCTGTCACTCTTGGTTATTTATTGACCACTTCTGTGATAGTATATCATGTTAAATATATTTAGGACTCTGTACTTTAAAAATTATTTAAATATTTTACTATTTCACAAACATATCATCTCAAGTTCTGATAATAAAGATAAAATTTTATAGTAGATTAATTTGACGAATCACATATTCTAATGAATAATAAAAATGGTGATATAGTTGTGCAGTTCTGTTTCAAATAGTTGCCCTTCATTAATTGAGAAGTTAATATTTCCACACTGAAATGATTATAAGGATTATAATTGCTCATTTTTTTATTTTCAAGCAAATGTAACTTATTCAATTTTTTAGAGGTTTGAATTACCTAATTTCAACCTCTGTATAGATTTAGAATTTGGAGCCAAATTTTAATTCATTTTTAGTTTATTTTATAATCTTAGAAGAACGCTAGGTGGCAATATTGTCACAATGAAAAACTGCTGTATTCCCACACTTTCTTCACACTCTAGAAATAGAACCTTCTTTGAGAGCTCTTGTTTAAGACCTCACTATGTATTAGTTTTGCTTTTTCAGCCTGATTAAAATATATCTGTAACAAACATAAAATAGATTAAAATTCATTGTCAACATCTGCTATTCACTAAGAGGTGTGAACCATAACGTTTTAGGGATGTAGTCTGTGAATTCTAGAGTTTAAAAAAAATTTGAATAAAGAATAGCTATTATGAATAAACATCCCATTTTCTTTGTTCAAACTCTCTACTGCTTTAGCTTAATATAATAATATTGCATTAAAATAGTTTTTAAAATGCTTTCTGGAAAAAAAATTTGCCTGAAGTTTTATAGTATGATTAGCAATTGCTGGCCAGCCTTTTTTCTTTTTTAAATGATAAAAGAAATAATCCTAAAAAATATTCTCATTTAACCTGTGGTAAATACAAAGAAAGCAGATAGATGGATATTAAAGACAGTAATTCATATGTTTGTTTTTGTGGAAAAAGGAAAATGGGATGCAGGAAAAAGGAAAAAATGTCTATCAGTATAAGGTAAAGTGCTTAATTTTAGAAAGATGCTTGATAATGTCAGGGAAAGATTTGAGAAAGAGAATGATTATTTAACAGGGCCACAGGGACACTAAAACAAGCCTACCAAGTATCAAAGTGAAGCTGAGCTTCTCCATTTACTCTGAACTTGGATTCTATTCATGTAGCAGTGGAGAGATGGTTTGTGGAATACTCTGAACTATTGAGAAACTGATGGGAATAATAGGTTTTTGCTCTTTACCCAGTGCCACGGGTCAGATCAGTGGGTAAAAACACAGGTTCCAAGCGAATGGGCCCATAATTGAACTCTGAATATTGGACTATTAAACTTCTAAACTTGGATTTTTCTTGTCTGGAAACTGGTTGATCATGTTCTTTTGAGTTTGTCTGATTAGCACATCTCTGTATTGCTCAAAGCCTGACATATTGTCAGTCCTCATTTGGAGCAACGGTGGTCAAGCTGGTTGTACATAATGGTTATTTTTTACTTATCTTGGAATGACTGAAGTGGTGCCACATTCATCAAATATGTTGTCCTCGGACATTAGTCATCTCCCCCAAAAAAGACTGTGTGTAACACTTTGGATTTGGAACGTCCTCCAAAGGTCCATGTCTTAATGGTTCCATTTTCAATTTGGTGCTATCAGAAGGTGGTAGAGATCTTAGGTCATTGAGGGAGGTCCTTGAAGGGGACTTTTTGTTTCCCGGCAGCCATGATGTGGGCAGCTTGCTCTACCATTCACACCCCACATGTGGTGATTCCTCACTACAAGCCCAAAAGCAACAGGGCCAAGCAACTATGGACTGAACCCTCTAAAATTGTGAGCCAGAAGAAGCCTTTCCTTATCAGAAGTTTATTTTCTTGGTTAATTGTTACAACAATAGAAAGGTAACTAACAGAGTGTTAGGCAAGGAGTAGAAGGTGGTTAAAGGCCTCTGGAAATTTGGTCCTCTCCACTTTTTGTTCTACAGGTCATCTCAACCAACTGCAGAGCCCTGGAATAGTTTGCATAATTTCTCAAAATCTCCATTTTCTAACTTTTAAAATAGAAAGAAAAGGAGTGAACCTCTCATTTTAAAGGAGGGACTGTGAAGACATCTGCTTATCAGTATAATAAATATAACAAGGAGACCTTGGTGTGTACTAGCAATTATTGCCACTTCTGTGACTCCTACTGTTACAACTACTATTATTGTACTTCTGCCCACAGATGATCTTCAGTCTGTGAGAGTTTATTTGCTTCTACCTGGAAAAACATTTTAAAATTCCAATGGTGTACTTCTATGCTGATCTCTCTACTAACCCTAGGAAGAAACAATATATCATTATCAAAGAATTTATAAAAACCACAATTCTAGTTCATCTACCAAAAACTAAACTAAAATTAAAGAGGACAGAATTAAAACATAGGAATATTTTAAACTTCAAATCAGCATATAATATTACAATTTGCTGACCCCCAACATACAGACAACAATGCTTTATTACCAAATTAAAATTCTTTCTAAAACACACATGCCAAATTGAAAGTCAGTCTAAACTGTATTTTTAAGATGTACACAATCACACCATTTTAATTAAATACACCTAACTATAAATCTTCCCTCTCCTCACTACACCATAGAGCACATGATAGTAAAGAATGGTTTCATATTGTCAGCATTGATTTCAACATCTGCATGTAATCAGCATTAAGTCTTCTTTCTTAAGACTGAACACATGAATGAACCAAAAATTCAAATATTCTGTCAACCGACCGGTAATGAAACAACTTCTTAAAATTACTTTGTAGCAGTAGCAATGGAAATAACTTCATGTCTTATTGGGCACCATCATAACCTGTAGATCTTTAACTGCTGACATCCTGAGACTGCAAATGGGCAAAATCAAATGTATCTATGCTACTTTCCATTCCCCAGAAGACCCAAGGCTTCTTAGTCTTTTGACCTTCAAGATTTGCTGAAAATTACCAAATTGTCCCAAGCGAATTGGTAGAAGAATTGGGACAATTTAAACCATGTATTGTATCACTTACAATTAACTTATTCTGTTTTGTTGAGTATATTTGAACTGAATGTTTCATCCGATTTTTGAGTTTGGTAAGGATTTTTTTCATGCAGTACCTTCTCAATTTAAATAAATAATAGTTATTATAAAGCTTTTTAATACCCTTACAAAAGCAGATTTGAAGCAGTTTATAGAATGTAAAATTTAAAACGATAATAGATTTTTGAGTAGACATTCCATTCCATAGGCACTATATTGACCTTTTAATATTTCTGCAATGCTTATACTATTCTGAAAGCCAGGAATTGCTACAAATATAAAATATGAGCTGGGAGTGGTGGCACAAACCTGTAATCACAGCACTAGAAAGACTGAGGCAGGAGGATAGCTGTGAGTTTGAGGTCTACCCGGGCTACATAGTGAGTTCAAATCAGCCTGAACTACATAGTGAGACTGTATGTCAAAAACAAACAAACAAACAAACAAATAAATAATAAAAATAAAATGCAATACAAAAACAAATGAAAACTGAGCCACAGAGAGATCAAGTAACTTCTCTATACAATTAATTAGCATGGGAGCTAGAATTTAAGTCCAAATATCTCTAGCTTCCAAGACTGTACTTTCCTACCTTTTCATTTATTCCTAGAATAGTTACTGAAAGTAACTGTTTCCCCATAAGAGAACAATTAATTCAGGTAACCAGTTACCAGTTTTGAATGATATAGCTAACTGAATAAACAAAAAGCAACTTCTGAAAGTAAGTTATTTAGCAAACAGGCAAACAGAAAGCCAAGCAAACATACATGTGATAATGTAATTCAAGTTTACAAAGATCCTACGGAGAGTTCACATTAATGAGGGGCACCTGACCTGTTTGACATTTATTCATCTACCACATGCCAGGGACTGAGGGATTTGAGAGAAAATTAATAAATAAAGAAAACACGTGAAACAGGTTTTGACGAGGTAGAGCTTAAAGATGAATGAGAAACCACAGTTCTGTAAACTCATGAAAACCTGCCTTACAGCAGCCTTGTTCACATTACAAATGACCATGAGCATCTTAGTGCTTCATATCAACAAGAATGAGAAATCAGCAAACCTAGTGAAATAAAGGCTTGAACAATGAGATGAGAACAAAATAATGCTACTAGAGGAGAAAATTAATCAAAGTGAATGAGGTTGGTTATATTATTTGGACTCCAACTCCCACAGCATGAATCTAAGCAGCCCAAATGCTTTCCCCTCCTGTATTTTCTGTTGTGCTAATCTTTTATCAGCTTCATCGGTCAGGAAAGTAAGCTGTTGCTGTATCAATATATTTCTTATATATTAAGACCATCTGCCAGCTCAATTACTCCCTATGTTCTCGCAGTAAGGGATTTCTCAGAGGAGTAATTCCGTTGTAACACTACAGAAATTATATAAATGTCCTATGAGACAGAAGAAGGAAATATTCAGAATGACAGTCGTTTATATTGTAAAGAGGTCTGAAACGTATTGTTGTACTATGGTTGTTGTTTTTCTTCTAATCTTCAGAACTTTAGTTTGATTTTGACATCTTAACATTACATACTGTATTTTTGATTTATTTAATTTACTTTTTATGAGATAAAAAATTACATTATTAAAATTCAAAAGGCACAACAACATATGAAGCATTTAAAGGTAGTACTGTGTAATGAGATAAACAACAGTAAAAAGCAGGATAATGCTTCTGTCTCCTATACCTTTGTAACCTTCACTTCTATAACCTGCTTCCTGTTCCCAGCAGGACAGAAAAGATTGGTGGTAGAGTTGTGCCTGGGTTGCTAATGCCAGGGGAAACTTTATTCTAAATTATAGATCTACCTGGGACTCATCCTTGCTATACAGAAAAAAATTTAAACTAATATGTACAGTAAAAATAGACTGTTAAAAACATATGACATTTGATATTTTTGTGTTTGTTTGGTACCAGGAATTGAACTCATTACCTCACATTTGTCAGGCAGGCACTGTGCTGCTGAGCTATATCCCTGGCCCAGAAGACATTTGACATTAACTTTATGACTGGACACCAAGAAAAAATAAACTTTAAGAAAATGTAGTTTTACCACAAAAAAAGAGAATATTCAGTAGAAATTCTCATGTGAAGAACCAATAACTAGAACGATCATTCCTTGTAAAAGAAAATGTGCTCCAAAGGCAGCAGGAGACAATTTAAAAACAGAATTGTTTTGTATATGGCTCCCTCGTAAATACTAAAGTTAGATGCTATGAAATTCTTTTATCTCATGTGTTCAAAGCGCTCCACCTGATTATTCCTCTTCTCTCCTGGGATGTTGTTCTCCCTGGGCATAGGTAAAAATAATTCCATCCGAGTTGATATTCTATTATTTTCTGCCTCCAGTTTATGTGAGGTGGCAAAGAACACCGTGCACCAAGTTCACTGAGCAAACTCTTTATCCCATGAACAAGAAAGGTACTGAAGAGAGAGGCCGTAATTCTGTTCTTTTATTTTTCTTTTTCATTCATGAAAGGCCCAATCTGAATTTATTTAGTTAATATTTATTTTGTAAGACTCAACTGTACCTGTAAAGGTTGTTGGGGTCATGTTACTCTGCCTTAGGTAAAGGTCCACAAATTGTTGGTATAATCAGACTCTACAGTTGAGGAAAAGGCCATGTTCTTCAGAGCCTCGAGAACAGCCTAAGAGCCTAAGGGCTCTGTTTTATTACAGGATACAGTACATCACCAATTTTCTGAGAGATTTCCAGAAAATCTCTCTGGAATAATATAAATATGCAAATGGACATGAAATATTTTATAAACTCTGATAAAATACAAAACTGAAGAGGTTGTTTTACTTCACTGGTAGGTGAGATTATAACAATGGTGAAAAGTCTATCAGCAGTGAATGTGGTTTTGAGTCCAGGACTCTGTTCATGAGGTTTTGAAGCAGGAAGAGTATCTTACAGACATCTAGAGAAGACTGCATTGCATAGCATCACATTTGAATGAGCTTAGGATCCAATAGCCTGTATTTCTTAACTAAAGTCTTGAAACCATTGTTATTAAGTTTTCTAATGGAATAAGCCAAGGCAAACTTACTAATTTCTTAAGTAATAGCACATGAAGGAAATAAATGTTTTGTGAAGGACCCTGGGCTTAACAAGCACACCAGCTGAAGGCAGGGGTGGGGTAATTTATCCAAGAACTCAACTCACTTCTAGTCTCTTCAAGTATGCCAAAGAACTAGGCAGACATTTGTCTAACTAGGTGGATATTTGCCCGCTAGGAGAACATCCCTATTGGCCAACAAAGAAAATAGTTGGTAAGTACAGAAAACTGATCATTCTTCATTTCCATCATGTGGAATTTCTTGCTACCTTAGGCCCTGAAATTAAAGAACAATGAATAGGAAATATGAAGCTTTTGGCAGTGAATAAAATCACATTTGATGATGCTGATACAAACAACCCTCACAAACATGATGGGTACTCTGAAATATGAGTATGTATTTTGTGCATGTGAGTGTGTTACCTTCATAGATTTAAGGGCTGTGTATACATGTGAATAAACACACTGACCTGTGACTAGCAGCAAATTGAGGCACTGGGTTTGATCTGCAATACCAATAAAAAGGAAAGAAAGAAGCAAGGAAGAAAAGAAGGAAGGAAGAAGGAGAATGGTTGGAAAAGGGGAAGGGGAAAGGCACAGAAAGGGAGGAGAAGGGAGGGGAAGAGACGGGAGGGGAAAAGAAGGGAAAAAAAAAGAAAGGAAGGGAAGGGAAGCAGAAGGGAAGGAAGGGAAGGGAAGAGAAGGAAAGAACAAAAAAAGGAAAGAAAGGAGAGAGGGAGGAAGGGAGTGAGAAGGGGACAGGAAAGGGGAAGGAAAGGATGAGAAGACAGCAAAAAAGTAAAGAAGCAAGAAAGGGAATGAGGAAGAAGAATCCAAGTCAATGAAATTTCTTCCTCTTTTTGGATTGGCCAGCCTTGTTATCATGTATCCATCTCTGGCAGGTTACCTAGAAGGCTTTCTAGCATCACATGAAATCACAGCAGCCATCCCTGAAGCGGAGTATGAGCAAAGTTTTGAAGCAGAGAATCAAAGCACAGATTATTTTAGGAAAAGTTAAATGTAATGAGAGAAATGTGTGTCAGAAATATCTGGAAGTAGGACACTAATTTATGAAGGACATTAGAAAGTCAGGAGGAAGGTGGCAACTGGTAACAGGGAAACAACTGCTCTAGCCTTCCTTACCACAAACCAGATCTCTCCTGAAGCAAGCATGACTCTTAGCCATGGTGGGAGTCATCTCCATATTCATTAATGGTGATACTGTGGAATATTATGACACATTATGGCTGGGCGAGGTGGCACACACCTATAATCCTAACACTTAGAAGGCTGAGGCAGGATTGCCATGAGTTCAAGGGCACCCTGGATTACAGAGCAAGACCCAGTCTTAAAAGGAAAAACAAACAAAAAACACAATACTTTATGAATCTACACAGCTCTCTGGAACTTCCAGAGAATTAAATACTTGAAAAATGCTAAAGAAACAATAAATAAGGGCAAAATTCTAAAGAAAATATGCAGCACACTTGCATTTCAAGAAGCCTTTTACAACAGAAGTTTTTAAGATCTGAGCATAAGACAGATTTTTTTCTCCCTGGACCGGCTGTGCTGCAAATTTTCTCAGTCATTGAAATTTACTGCTCTTTTCACCCAAAATCACTGTAAATGTTGTGACATGTCTAAAATTGAGTCTGCTTCTAGCCTGTTTCATCTAGCCTCAAACTATTTTTCTTTATAATTTGACCATGTACTTTCAAAGAATGTTACTATCTTCCTTGCTAGGTGTGTGTTGTTTATCATATAGGAAGTAGCTTTTTGTTGATTGTAGTAAAATACCATAGATAGATTTGCTACCTTATAGATCAAATTCTTTTGTATATGGACTGAGCGAAGAAAAAGATAACTACCAAAATAATCATGCTTGAATCAGATAAAGTAGAATTTTACTTTAAAAATTCTGATGGTAAAGTAATCATACAATATTCTTTTTTTTTTTTTTTTGTGGCTGGAATTGAACTCAAGGCTTTGAACTTGCCAAGCAGGTACTGTGCCACTAAGCTATATCCCTGGCCCAATATTCTTAAAACTTATTCAATTTCAAGAGTGGAAGGAACAGTTATTCATTACACAGTGACAATAGTTATAATTTGGGATTTTCTCAAATTATGTCACTTTACTGATGGTTTATATCCTTCTCTATACATGGCCATTCGACGTGGGTGAATTATTTAATTCTAATGGGAATTCACTAGTGACTAATGTTTGATCTTTGATGTGGGAGTTAAACTCAGGTGCACCATTTCCTAGTTTGTGAGCAAAGCCCCTGGGAAGAGATGGATGTGCAGTCAACTTATAAAAGAAGAACAGAGTACTTCAGTACTGGTAAGGGGGACTAATCTGCCTGGGCCTATGACTGTTCCACACTGAAGAAAGAAGTGGAAAAAGTTGCTGGAATGAAAGTTCTTTTCTCTATTTTTTTTTTTTACTTTTCTTTACTTTTTCTTGTTTTTGAGAGTTTCTTCCTCATTCTCAATTGTTAGAGAGGTGTTATGGATTAAGAACTGGTGGTCAACTTGGCACAAGCTAAATTAAATCGGCATGGTGCTGCATTTAGACAGTTCACCTGAGGAAGGTTGCCAGCATAAAGAGAGACATGGAGGGGAAGAGCAGTGGCATTGTGGGTTCTCCTAAGTGCTGTTGTTTGGAGCCATTGGTTCTCCTGAAGGAGTTTGTCAGGCTGGCTCCCCAGTATGACTTTGGCCATTATCATTGGAGGAGCTTGGGACCTTGGTGAGAGTGGCTGCGGTTCACTTCGGGGAGCTCTGGTGTTTATGTTGAGCATTGCTTCCTGGCTTCGGAGGGGAAGATGGTTGCTGTTCAAACGACAGGAGAAGTTGTCACGCTGGCTTCCTGGCATGTACTTGACTATTATTGTCGGAGGAGCACGGGACCTCACTGTGGCTGAGGATGGCTGTGGTACTTTTCGGGGAGCCCTGGTTCTTATTTGAGCGTCGCTTTTTGGCTCCACTATAGAACCCTCAACGTATTAGCACAGATCCTTCATCCTGCTGACACAGACTTTCTAGCTTCCACTGCTGGCCTTTGGGACTTCCCAGAACAGACTTTGGTGTTGTGGACA
>RJWT010050479.1:0-10853 GCA_004365215.1 Cuniculus paca
TTAAAATACTTACATGTTTTTCTTCTCCTGAAGTGTGCATACATTGTTTTTTGGCAGGTTCTGTATCATCTCACCCAGGCCACATGATGTAACTCACGTTGATTTAATGAGTGTTTCAAACTTCTGACCCAGATTCCAGAGGCTTTGAGGAAGTAACCTGAAGGTTACCTCAATTAATATATCAAAACACTTGGTCAATTGTACTCAAAATGATACTAATGCTAGTTGTATTTGTAGTAGAGTCAGCTTGGATAGTTTTTGGATTTTTTTTTTTTTATACTGGGAATTGAACTCAGGGCCTTGCACTATAGTGTGGCTAAGTGGATTCTTCAGATTTGGAGTCTGGTTTTTAGAAATGTTTTTTTTTTCTTTTTGCAAAAAATACAGAATACACTGATTCCAACTAAATATGGTAAGTCCAATCTCTTAAAGAATGAATATAAGGCAATCAGACAGCTGCTGACTGTCAAAGGAACTGACGCTTCTGAAGTTCCAAAGTGCATTGCTAAAATGTAAATTACTTCCTTACACATGTACAAAACTGTACAATTCTACGGTGAAATAAATGTTTATTTAAGCTATAAAACGTGGAAGATGTTTCTAATTTGTTGTCCATCTGACCACCGAGGCACTGTATAGCAGCTGGAATTGCAGTTGGTTTCATGAAACAGAAACCTGACGATGGTGTTTTAACCAAGCTGTGTTCATTTTTTTTTCACATAACAGGAAATCTAGGTCTGGTGCAGCTGCTAAAAGAAGTTTCCATGAATCCAAACACCATTAAATATTTTAATCTGTTTTATGTTGCAATAACAAAGTACCTGAGACTGCATACTTTATGAGAAAAAGAGGTTTATTTGGGCTCTTAGTTTTGGTAGCTGAGAAGTCTAAATCAGGTAGCCACATAGAGTGAGGGGGTCATGCTTTGTCATAACATGGCAGATGGCATCACAAAGCAGGAAAGCAACAGGCAGTGTGAGTGGAAGAACACATGTGTGAAAGACTAAGGGGAAGTGGCAGGCTTGCTTTATGACGTACTCTGACCAACCTAGTCCTGCGAGAGCAAGAACTCCCTTCCATGAGAAGAGCATTAATTCCTCTCAAATGCTCCAACACCTCTTAGCTCTGTTACACTGAGGGATCAAGCCTCCACATGGGTTTTGGTGGAGGAAACCATATTCAATTTCTTCATTATGAGATTTTAATCTCTTGGTTGCAAGATTTTAAGGAGAAGGGGAAAAGGTAATTCTGCTCCACTGCCTTTATTTATGGTACTGGGAATGGAACTCAGAGCACTGATTCTGAGATTTTTAATTCTTTATTTTGAGACATGGTCTTGCTAAATAGCTAAAGTTGACCCTGCTGGGTTTGAACTTGTGATCCTCCTGCATCAGCCTCCCCAGAGTCCTGGGATCACAGATATGTGCCTCTGTGTCTGGCAATTCTCTTTTTTATCAAAAATCTATTTTCATTTTATTGCCTCAAACAAGGTCTGTGTAGCTACCCTCTAGCTGCATTAGAGTCTGGAAATGTGCAGTGTATCTTTAAATTAAAGTTATTAACAAGGACAAAGGAGGAAAGAATGTACTTATTTAAAATAAAAATAAAGAATGTACTTATTGGAAAGTTATTAGTCTGAGGCCTTGAAGTCCTGGGTTTTAATTTCCACTCTACCACTTGCATGTTCTGAAAACATGGACAAAGTATCTTTCCTTCTTGGTTTCTTGCCATTATCAGTGAAATGATGGGGTTGGGAAGCCACAGTGTACTGGAGCTCGTTTATACCAACTCATGAGGACTGATTAAGTATCTCTTTCCGAAAGTATGATCAATGATGTTATGTTGGTGGCCTAAAATAACCTTGGTGGGAGTATTTACATTACGGATATTTGCAAATGCCCCAAATTAGGGCTTTTCCACCTACCTTCTTCCCAGGCAATTAGTTAAACATTTTCCACTGTTTGAGAGGCCTTCCAGGTTTAACAGACTCTGAATTTAACATTTCATTTCTATAAACCAGAGTTTCAAAGAGCAGTGAGATCTTTTTCTAAGCCTACTCATTTTTCTATTTTGTCCATATGAGTGTTTTTTATGCCATCGGTTTTCTTTAGTTCTTCCATTCTGCTCTTTTACTGCCTTCTCTTTTTGTCAATTACCATGTTACAAAAATTAGAAATGAATGTACTTGTTAGGACTGTGTGCCAGAATTTTGTGATTCTGGGTCATCAAATGAGAATATCATATATTTTATCTTAATATTTAGAAAACAAAAACCATTCCTTTCTTTCTATCATTACACCTGAAGTTGGTTTATTTATATATTTTTATTATTAACTTATATTTGCAATACATAATAGTTATATTTATTTTGATGAGTTTGTACATGTATATAACATATCTAGAGTTGATTTTTTATTTAAGTCAACCCCACATAATTTTTCTTCCTAGCGTTATTTATTTATTTATTTATTTATGTATTTATTTATGTATTTATTTATTTTTGGTACCTGGGATTGAACTCATGACCTCACACTTGCCAGGCAGGTGCTTATGCCGTTGAGCTAAATTCCTGGCCCTTCCTAGTGTACTTTAAAAATTGCTCAACTGCTTTTAATCTGCCATCAACATCTTGATTAAGTACCATTAAAAGATAAAATTATAGAAATCTAGTTTTGCAATCTTAATTGGTTTTATTTGTAACTGTAGAATCAGGAAGCAGTCTGGACCAAAAACGTTTCAGAAAGCTCCACTTACCACATATTTATAGTCAGAGGAAATGATGTGACCCAAAGAAAACAGAAGCAAGTAGAGACAACTTGACTGGTTATAACCGACATTCGTCTTATTTGGACAGGTTTTGAATAACTGACTGAGACTTCACTACTTGGTACAAGAGTATGTTGTAGTCTGTCTACCCATGAAGTTAGGTTGCAGTTCACTAAGTATGGAAGTAGATTTAGGTCAAACAATTTTAATAGTACTGTCCCAATTTTGTTGAAAGCTCGGAATTAGAAACTGAGACTGCTAAAGGATTACACATCTCATTAGAGCCATAACAATTTTTATTATAGATTTTTGAGATTAAACTTTTATTTTGAGATAATTATAGATTCACATTCAATTGTAAGAAATAGTATATAGTCATAGAATAATATAGAGGTAACTCTTTTTTTTTGTGGTGCTGGGGATTGAACCCAAGACCTCATGCATGACAGGCAAAAACTTTATCATTGAGCTATATCTCCAGCCCCAGAAGTAAAATGTTGCAAAACCACAGAACAATATCTTGACAGAGATATGGACACTGATATAACCTAGTACATTTTACATTTTCAAACAGTTAAAGTTCTATAGCATGACTTTGGATACAAAGGGGACCAGACCTTCCACTATTCAAATTAATGAAACTATTTTTAGGCCCAGGGCAAATCCTAAGGGCTCCAGAAAGCTTCCTGTTTCTCTTTAAAATTGTCCTCATCTCTTTTCTTCTCAGCATCTCCACAAGTGGGTCTTTTCTCACTCAAGTAAAACGAAACAACAACAAAACAACTAAGGTTAACATTTTGCTGCTCAAAACATGGTTTTGTGAAATGATGGAACAGATATCACCAGGGAGCTTGTTAAAAAGGGGAATCTTGAGCACTTGCCCCAGCCATACTGGCTCAGAATTTGCATTGTAACAAGCTCCCGAGGTGATGTGTGTGCACGTTAAACCTTAAGAAGTTCTGTCATTATAGGTCATTGGGCAGTCTTCTAAGCTAGACCTTTCTTGAGCCTTTCTGAAGAGGCTGACCTACAATTTTAAACATTTTGCCACAAGTAGTTATGCCCAGTATTATGGGATGAGGCAAAGAGTCATGAACCATACTACCCCTGTCTTCCACGTGACCTCTCTCCCTTCATGAAGCCCAAGGAATGTAGGAATAAAAGGTTTCCCTCCTTAGGACTGATCAATATTTCATAAAGCCCAGGGTTCTATCTCTGAAGGAGTAATTAAGACCAGAATCCCAACAACCTGGGACAGTTCTCCTTCATAGCAGTGTTAGTCTGAAGAAATTGCCTCCATTCTTACTTGGTCATTCATAACTTGTTCACTCTTTTCTAGTCCCATGAAGCTGTCTCTTATTCTAGTCCTATCCTTTCTCTAATTATTATTATTATTATTTTTTTTTTTTGAGACAGGATCTCACTATGCAGTTCAAGCTGGCCTTGAGCTCACTTTGTAGCCCAGGCTGGTCTCAAACTCGCAACGATCCTCCTGCCTCACCCTCCCGAGTGCTGGGATTACTGGAGTTGCCGCCATGCCTGGCTCCTTTCTCTAATTCTTGTACAAAGAAAGTGATTGAGAATAAAAGTTTGATAGTCACCTGTTTTGTGTCAAATTCCAAGTGCTTTAATCATGTGCTCTCATTTGAGACTTGCCTCTTACTATTCAGTATAAGGTAAGGCTTGAAAAGAAATTGAGGTTCAGAAGAAAAATAACTTGCCAAAGATAATTTTTAAGTGGCAAGACAGTATCGTGGGTGGGTAGACCTTGGAAAATTATCCTTCAGTGGAAAGAAATAACTGATTGAAAGAGGTATTCCTTTGTTGTTGGTCTTTTTAACTTCTTAACTGCTTATAACTGCTGGTATTTCATTAATAATCACATCTAGTTCACCATGCTTGGGTTAAATTTAAGTATATTTCATGTCCTATTTCATTCAGTTTTCATAAGAGTACCGTGACATTCCTCCTATCATTTCATTTTACAGATGAGGAACTGAGCACTATCAGAGAAACTAAAAGAATTAGTGAAGATTTCACAGAGATTATGTGGGCAGTGTCCAACAGGATGGCTGCAATAAAAAAGACAAATATAAGTCTTGGTGAAGATGTGGAGAAATTAGAAATCTCTTACTGTTGGTACAAATGTGAAACAGTGCAACCAGTTTGGAAAACAGCCTGGAAGTTCCTCAAATGGCACCACATGATCTAGTGGTGGGTACGTACCCAAGAGAAATGAAAACATATGATCACAGAAAACCTTGCATATGAATGTTCATAATAGGATTATTTATATTGATAGTAGCCAAAAGTGGGAACAACCTATATATCTATGAGCTGTTGAATAATTACACAAACTGTGGCATAGCCACATAAGAGAATATTCAGCCATAAAAGGAATAAAAGTACTAATACATGTTGCGATATGGATGAAACTTGAAAATGTTATCTTAAGTAAGGGTGATTGCATTTATAGGCAATGTCCATGATAGGGAAATCTATAGAGACAGGAAGTGAATTAGTGGTTGCCTGTGGTTTGGAGGGTGACGGGGAGACTGGGGCAGGATGAACGCTAAGAAATGTGGAGTTTCTTGTCAAGGCATACATGATTCCACTTGAAAATATTTTAAAAAGTTGCATCAGTACTGAACATGTACAAGATTTTTTCTTTATCGTTATTTCCTCGACAATATAGTACAACAACCCTTGTATAGCATTTCTATTGTATTAGGTAGTATAAATAATTGAGAGCTGATTTAAAGTATATGAGAGAATGTATGTACATTATATGCAAATACTATGTCATTTTATAAGAAAGTTGGATTTTGGTATCCATGGGATGACCTTTAACCAATTGCTTATGGATACCAAGGGATGATTATATTTTTTAAATTAGTTGTAGTAATGTTCATACAAATCATTGAATTTATTAAAATTCATTGAAATGTATACATTATATGGGTGGATTGTATGTGTGAAAATTTCAACAAAGCTGTAGGAAACCACAAAACAATGAAACTCTGTGGAAGAGTCAGTGATACAAACAGGACTCTCTTATAATCCTTGTGTTATTACTGCATCCCATCAAACTCATAATTCAGTGGTTCCCAGCCCAGGCTCTGCCTTGATTTCCCAATACTCAGCATCTCTAGTCATTTACATAGGACCTTGGGATGACACCTTGGCATTAGTATATTTTAATAATCCTGAGTGATTCCCAGTCTGTAGGCATGTTTTTGATGGAGAAGTTTTTCTTAATCTTAGGTCTATAGGCTTCATTCTACAGGTCTCTGTTGAGAGGCTGTAATCTACATGGAATCTAACAGATTTGGCATGAAATTTTGATCAAAGCAATTACCTGTATGCTTTTTCAGTGGAGGTTGTCTGAGGCATAGCAGTCAGAGAAATTGAACTGTCAGAAACTAATATAAGAATAATAAGGGAATATTTCTTCTTCACTGGACACCCAAGACGAATAGCAGGTAAAATAAAATTTTAAATTAAATTGAATATGTATACGACTTTGCTTTTTTGTTAAAGGACCATAAGATGAATAATGAACATATTAAAAAGAGAAAACCAGACCCTCAATTTCTTTCAATAATGTTAGTGTTGTATATCCTGGCTTGAATAAAACACATTTCATAAAACACCTACACAGTTCAGCAATGCATTATGGATGGCCTCTCTGGAGAAATCTTACATGCCTTTCAATTTTGACATACTGATATGGTAATAATAGAAGTCTTTGGCATATAATTCTGCAGGCACTTTTTATAATTTTTAGCTTCAATTATTGAAAGCCAGGGCCTACCTCACCTGAGTCTGACCTGCAGGAGACTTTAGGAAGCAGATATCATAGAAATGACCATTCCCTTCCCTCCATATTTCCGGGGTTGTGGATCCAAAAGCTAAATGGAATGTGTTTGAAATTATATTAGTTGGGATGGCGTTTCTAGCTGGTCTCCCTTAGAGACTTCAGATGAGTGGATTAATAAATGAAAAACTTATTTCTCTCACACACAAAAGTCCAACCTGGTATGACTGCTCTATTCTTTGATGGCACTCAAAAATGCAGGTTCCTTCTGTATTTATTGCTCCTCAATTTCTAGAATATTATCTCTCTTCATATGGTGTAGTATGATGCACAACCATGGAGGCAGGGCATAGCCTAGGAAAAACCTGAAAAAAGAAGGAAAGGCTGGCCCATCTTGGAGTCTGCTTCCTTGCTAGAGCTGAGGCAAAATGTAACCAAGAAAACAGCTGTCAAAAAAGGGAGGGCTCACTTTAGTGTCTGCTTTTTGGGATGAGATCCATCATCTGAGTTAAACATTGGTCGGGGACCAGGATGCCCAGGTTTAAATACAATGGGAAAAAATGACTAGGTAACTTAGCTTATTATGCATAATAGGTACAGCTTAGTGGTCTTATGGAACCATTGGCAAGTGCCAAACCTAATTACCATGTCATTAACTATGTAAGTTTGGGACCCCTGTGGGCTTTGTCCCTCTAAGGGTCATAAAAAGTCAAAAACTCCACTGCCTAATGGAAGGGCTGAGCAGAGGCACTCATTGGCAGGAGTCAAACTTCAGACCAACCCCTCATTCCCACCCCAAATCCCAATGCTTAAACCCTTCAACACTGAGCCTTCTTGCTGCTGTGAGCTATTCTTACTGCCTGCTCCCACCTTCTGGAATGTATCTTGTCTTCTCTTTCAAATTGGTCCTGCTACTAATGTTGGGTGTCTTGCTCAATTCTTTGGTTAGGACATCAAGAACCTGGACAAAACCCCTAACCCAGTAACACCACCATTATGTTTACTGTGGAAAGAGGAAAGAGAGCAGAGCCTACCTTTTCTGTCTAAAGGCAGAACTGGGTGTTGCACATGACTTTCTGCTCATATTGCATTGGTCAGAACTTAACCATCTTAACCATACAACCACATCTAGCTGCAGGGAAGCTAGGAATTACATGTATTTATTTTGGTTGGCTGAATGCCCAACTAGGAATCCAGAGTTTCCATAGAAATAGAAGAAAATGGGTATTGAGGCACAACTAACAGTTTTTGCTAAAGAAAGATTAAAAATCTTGAAATCATGGATATTATAAAGATAAGATGTGTTTTCCTCATTTATCTAGTACCATCTCTCCAACTTGTGAGGAAATGGATCCATTTAGCTCCTTGCCTTTTGCAGTTCTGATTGTCTCAGAGTTCTACTGAGATTTAGTTTCAACAAAAATTTATTGAGGACTCACCTTGAGTTGAGTGTATAGTAGACTTTAGGTACCCATAACAATTCCATGCAGTAGGTATTATTTATATTTACTGATGAGTGGTGTTGACTCAGAGAGGTTAAGTGATACTCACAAAGTCACACAACTGTTTGGATTTGTACTAATTGGTGAGTCTATATCAGGCAGGGGGCAGACCAGGAAGGACTTTTCAGTCCTTATGAATTAAGTATTTTGATGGGTTTTAAGCAGAGTAGTAACCTGATCAGATTTGCCTGGTAGAAATCTGTCTGGTGTCAAATCAGCTGGACTTGGAGAAAAGGTCTATGTAAGAGATGAACTAACACTTTAACACTGCAAATGGCAACCAGAGAAGCCAGAGGCAACAGATGTCAAAGAGGTAAAACTATACATCAGATCAAATGTGGGGATGAGGGAGACAGTTACACAGGACAACTCTTGAGAATGACCCTAGGCTTATGTTGTAAATGTTTGCTTTGATGATGTGTGGAGGACCACCTGGATGACTCTCCTTGAATAAAGAACAGTTATCTCCATTTTGGCTAAACCTGGCCCTATTTCCATGTACTGATATGTACAGAGATGTCTAGGCCTTCAATTGGCTTGAAGCAATGTAAATAGGGCTGGCTGAGGTGCTGATGTTAGTCTTTGAAGCTAGGCGACAGTCGCTGTTTCTCCACCCCATGACTCCCAAAAAACATGGTTGAACCGGGCGGGATGAAGAGCCACTGCTCCACACTGTCAACTAGGATTGAGCCTTGAGACAAGAGGCTATGACTTCCCAGGGCAGGAAAGTGTACATATCAGGGATGAAGCAGTGACTCCAAAAATATTAGATATTACCTTAACTGTGTTATGCAGGTTAGTCTTTCTGCATATCCTTCTCTCTGCATATTGCAGAGCTGACTTCAGAGCTGGGCTCTTACCTAGCCCAGCTCACAGTACCACAGTACTCATGATACATGGCAAAACATGACAATACATTCATCCTACCTTCAAAAAGGCCTAGAGAGGCTGAGGAATTACAGCGATGTGATTCTTTGGTTATGTTTGGAAGCAAATACTTCAATGATTTCACTGTAAGCTTTTATCTTTTTGAATTTATAACTAACTCAGTTTGTTCTGACACTACTACTGGTATTCTTCAAGAAAGTTATTTTTTCCTCTGCAGCCAGGAAAAATACATATTTCATATAGCATAGGAGTCATTGGCAAAGCTATAGGAATGCAGTATGGTATACAAGAGGTGGGAGAGTAAATGCTCCCTTACCCACAGGGTTGTTGGAAGGATTTAAAATTCAATCATTAACTTGATATCCAGTCTTATCTCTTGAGAGAAGTAGACATAGCCAGAATCTCCAATTATTTGCCAATATTCTAAGAAAGTATACTGTAGCCATACTTTTGAAGATTTTTCTCAGAATAACTGAATAATAAAGGCTCTGAGAAATCCTGAAGGAAGGAAATTTTTCGACCTTTGTTTTATCCAGAGTTTTTCAACTTTTTGTATCATACATTCATATATTAGGTCTCATTATGTTGTCGCTACCTGTTGGCATTTTAGGTACAAGTGTTCAGTGGAACACCCTGTGGCCAAATGACAGTTTCACACTCAGCAATTCATCAAGCAAGGGAATGAGTCATTGTAGACTTTTTAGGAGAAAAATTAAGTTTCCCTTTCTTCATTCATCAGATGAAAGTCATTAGAACTTTTTGAGTAGCATTTTATGATAGATGAAGTGGTGTTTTATGACTTGACTGATGTGACTGATTTTCAGTCCTAAAAGTCAAGGGAGAAGTGAGCTGGTGAGGCACAAGGTTCATATCAGTCCTGTCACCACATGGCAGTCATGCTGAAGTCATCCTTTATACCTGAGCAGAGCTCCAACATTCACACACATATATATTTAAACTTTGACCCTAGGAGTTAAGTAGCATACCAAATGATTGATCCTATCTAATACTCAAGCAAATGGAAATGACAAGGTGTGAAACTATTTAAGATTTCTGAAGTAGAACTAGAACTAGAATTTAAGTATCTCGATTCTAATTCGGTGAACATTTATTTAGCACCAACCATGGGTTAGGTATTGTGCTAGTTTCTGGGAGTGCAGGGCAACAGTTTAGAAGAGACAGATGCAAATGGAAGTTACAGAGTGTGAAAGTTATAGAGTGTGAAAAGAGCCACAATAGATCCAGAATGGATCAGAATGCTCAGGAAAGAACACAAAGAACAGGTCGCTTATAAATTGGGTTTTGAAGGGTAAGACTTTTCCTACAGAAAACAAGCATAGAAAGACATGGTTTGTTATACTATCCCTCTCCTGCAGCCTCCAGAGTGGGTGATGGTGCTTGGAGGGTATTATTTGGGTGTGCATGCTGTGTCTAGGCTCCAAGGCAGCAAAATTCTGAGGTTTCTCCTTTCTTCTTTCTACTTATTTTTGAACAAAATTGAAAGCATAAATAGTTTGCAAGAGTCACGTCCCATTAAGGCATGATGATGGATGGAAGAAATTCATCAGTGTTGGCTGAGGAATTCATCTATGAGGTTAAAGTCTAAAAACTTTAATGAATCAAATCTCTTAAACTTGGAATTGAAAAGCAAGTGTAAGGAACAGGATTCTGGTTTTGGGCTATCTATGGTTCTATTTCACTTGCTGGAGGGAGAGAGCCTTTTCCCCGGGGCAGTGACTCTTGAGATGTTTCAGACCATAGTTCCGCTTTTGTGATTAATGTGATTTTCTGTGTTTTCCTGGTAACTCGGAACCAGTGAAGAGCAATGATCTGGGAAACTACCTCCTGTGGTTCTGTTTGACAGGATCTTCTAGGGGACA
>RJWT010050480.1:0-10857 GCA_004365215.1 Cuniculus paca
CACAGGCCAGAAATGAGCTGAAAAACTCATCCATGGAAAGGAAGGGAAGGGAGCCCAGAAGACATTAAATAAAAGGGTGGTGGTGTGTGCGGAGAGAAATCCCTGTATATATTTTACTTGTTTCTTTAAACTGCTTTAAAAGTAATCAAAGTGTCAGGAATTGAGAATTTCAGCTCTCAAAAACGGGATTCCTGCATAGGTATGGTTTTTTGTTTTTTAAATTATCTGATTAAAATGGTGAAGTCTGTTCATCTCAACACTCTTTATTAATAAAATGTATTTCAGTGTCAAAAAAAGTAAAATAAAATGGTGAAGACTGTCTGTAAAAAACTGGAACACAGTGGACAGAACACTAGCCTGGGAGTTGAAGTTCTATTAATAACCCTACCCAGAAACCCACCTGCACTGCCCCAGTCTTTCCTCTATCAACCAAGGCAGTAAGAGTCCCATCTTGCACTCCACTGTTTGAGTCTCCAAGGGCACACTTGAGGGGACTCAGGGGACAGAAAGTAGGAGGCTGACCGATGCTTACAGACACCTTGGGAGAGTCTGGAGCGGCGAGATGATGAAGAAGGGGTCTCGGGGTGCGCCGAGCAAACTGCTGGATGATGTCCCCAGCTGAGGCCGGGGACGCTCCCCGCCTCCCCCGGGTCACCTCATCCCCGGATTTTCCAGCTGAGCACCTCTGCCAGGTCGTCTTTCCCAGTTGCCTTCCACACCCTCCCTCGGCCCACGCTCCCGACCTTGCCCAACAGTGGCATCAGCGCTGCCCTTCCCCAGGCAGGGTTCTGAGGCCTCGGCCCCGCTGCTCCCTAGGTGCCACAATCTGCCCCCTGGGTCCAACTGCCTCGCAGAGTCGGCCAGGCCACTGAGGTCTCCGCCTGTCCGGCCACTCTGGCTTTTGCTTCGGGCTCGGCGCTCGCGTTCCCGTCCCTTTCAAGCTTCTGCACAGCCGCACAAATCTTGGTCCTCACAGCCCACGCCCGTGTGGTGCCGGGCCTGCCAGTATCCCCGGCCCGGCAGGCTCCTCGACTGTATGTAGCACAAGTGCCTGTGGACCGGAAGAGCCAGCTCTTGAGACTCACCGGAAGCGACGGCAGCCCGGAGCCGGAGCGCATGCGTAAACACACACTCAGGGCGAGGAGGACATGCGCAGAAGCGCACCGGAAGTGCACGTCCCAGGCGCGGCCTCTGTTGCCCTGAAATTACCCGGACTCTTTTCCCCAGAAGACTAAGTACCTCCTGATTTAGGGAACTGCTTAAGGTCTCTACCAACTCTAGCTGTACACAGGCGCTAACCTGGGTGCAAAGGGCGCATGGAGCCCCGCACTCGTCTGCATTTTCTCCGGTCCCTTATAGTAGCGATTGCGGTTGCGTATTGGAACCCAAATCCTCTCAACGCCTGCGACCTTACCGTTGGAACCGAGATGCTGACAAACGGAAAGGAGAGCGCCTCGAGTTCCATTAACTGAAATGCTACCAGACGTTTCCCTCAACATTAGGGTACCACACACACCCAGCGGTGCTTTCCAAAGAAGGAAAAGAAATTTTAGCATATCTCGATCAACCATTACTTACAGTCAAAGAAGAATCAGAAAACAGCAAAAGAAGAAAACATGCCTGTGGTCTCACCTTACCGAGATTGTTTAGCATTAGGTAAAAGCGTCAGTTTTAGAAAATGACACCATATGGACATGACTGATCACTTCGTTTTTGAAGCTGAAATAATAAAGCAGTGCTCTAGCCTAGTGGTTTCTTAAAAGCTAGTAGTAGTGGGGATTAAGAGTGCCATCACCAGCTCAGGAAATACTTTGCACGGATGCAGACAGAAAATGAAGAAAACAGTTTCGGTATCAGAAGACTGGTGCCCATCACATGCGAACCACTAAAGCACCTTCAAGAGAGAAAAACTTCACCTGTCTGTAGCCCACGGGATCTGCACCACCATGTACCTGATTTCAGGCTAAAGGGCAGTTCCTCCTAAGTGAAAACACTTCTCTGCGACTGGCGCTGCATTCTTATGGGCTCTCTAGAAATCACCTGGTCGTACAAGTGATTATTAGTGCTGGTTCATTACCTTGAGCTAGAGAAAAAGCAGAACTTTTCTGTGTGACAAGCAGGCCGTTACAGCTGAGAGCAAGGTGCCAGGATGAAACTCCAAGGCCACAGAGAAAGAGGGACACTTGTCTTCCTTGAGGTTTACCATTCAGAGAGCTGTTTTCAGAAAAATGTACCTGATTTCTAATGCTGGCAAGGAGCTTGTGTAGCTTTTTAAGAAATTTAAATATGAATCAAAGAGAAAGAGGAGGGTTTACCATGATGAGTTTTCTGAAATGCTGTTTTTAAAAAGGACAAAAGAACAGGGGCTATAGCTCAGCAGCACAGTGCCTGCCTCACAAGTGCGAGGTCATGAGTACAATCCTCCAAGAAAAAAAAAATGACAAAGGACATCATACTAAATGGACAAAAAACTGAAAGCTTTCACTCTAAAAGCAGGAACCGATCAAGAATGTTTACTATTACCACTCTCATTCAATACAGTTCTGGAAATGTTAGGCAGAGAAATTAAACAAGAGAAAGGAATAAGAATGGGAAAAGAAGAAGTTAAATTATCATTATTCATGAATGACATGATACGGTACATAGATGACCCCCCAAAACGCCACCAAAAGACTTCTAGATCTAATAACCAAATTCAGTAGTGTAGTTGGATACAAAGTCAACACTCGAAAATCAATAGCATTCCTGTACACAAATAACACACTCACTGAGAGGAGGGAAACAACACCTTTCACAATAGCATCCGAAAAAATGAAATACCTAGGAATCAATCTAACAAAGGAAATAAAGGGACTTTACATTGAAAACGACAGTACTCTGAAAAAGGAGATCAAAGGTAATATCAGAAAATGGAAAGATATCCCTTGTTCTTGGGTAGGAAGAACTAATATAGTGAAAATGACCATACTTCCAAAGTTATTATATTTTATCCCTTTCTAGCTAAACAGATGCACCTTGAGACCATACTCTTAAGTGAAATGAGTCGGACACACATGCTTAAGTACCACATCATTACTCTGGTGTGAGAAACCGAAAGTGTAAATAAGGACCAAAATGTATAATAGGTATTGCAAAATAGGAAGAAAGTGCTCAAATGGGGAGGAGAAGGGAAAGTGCTCAAAAGGGGAGAAGGGAAAAGGAAAGAAGGGCAAAATAAAAAAATGAGAAAAGGAAAAATTGGAAATAAAACTTTTGTAAATAAGGAGGAGAAGAGAGGTTGAAAGGGAATGGGGGAAAAGGATTAAGTTATATCATGTACAGGTACAAATTCCCTATGATGAATGTGATCATTATATATACCTAAAATGTGCCAATAAAAATAATTTCCTTGGAAGATAAACTCTAATCTAAATCAGGTCTCAGCCCAAGGTATTGGATTTTTAAAGAATATTCTCCTTTCTGGTGTAGATTATGACTGTGTGCTGTATGCCTTGTTTGAGAAACAGAGGCCCTGTTTCTTTGGATCTTAGTAAATGATTGTAAATGATAAAAAAAGTTGTTGCAAAGAGAAAAAGACAGAAAAGAATTTAAAAGAGAACTTTCAGTATAGTAGCATTCAATAAATCACTCAGTAGGCCTTGCTATAGGTTAATGTTCATAACTCGAAAGATAGAGATTGTATGAGCTGCAATGTAACATCTCATAGCATAAAAAATATCAACTCTTCCCCAGTGTTGGAACTATGAGGGCTGGGAGAACCCCACGAACTCTAATAATATTTTTAAAATTAGAAAGAAACATAGAAATCTCCTTGAATCCTTATGATTGTACCCATGCTTCTACTGTTTAGAAGAAAACAAAGTTTGATAATCATAGGAGGATAACAAACTTGCACAACAAAATAAATTATCTCTTGGTGAGAGGTAAACTGTTACTCTGTTTTAATTGTGTTGGGTAATCTATTAGTCTTGGGTTGAAACTGCTCTATCATTTAATTTCTATAATTGGTAGTATTTAGTAAGAGTATTATTGTGTTATAATTGATTATATCTACATACTTTAGGTATGATTCATGTTTTTGGTTTGTGAAGTGACAGAATTTAAATTCTAGTCCTTTTTTTTGCTGCTAGAATTCATGGCAAAAGCTGAATATAACTCACCTTTGAATCTTCAATAACTTGTTTAGATCCTAGAATATAAATCTTGATATGTTAAAAAAAAAAAAGAAGTATCAGAGTGCAATAGAAATGCTTTGCCAATACTAGCCTTTCAGCAGAAGGGCCATTTGGAGGAATATTACAATAGACATAGATGCCTGGCCATCTGGTTCTAGTAAAAGGAGGCAAGACATACGTTGCAGAAAAGACAGCCTCTTTAACACAAGGTGTTGGGGAAACTAGATATTTACTTTTAGAAGACTGAAACTAGACCCCCTAGCTCTCAGCCTGCCCCAAAATAAATTCAAAATATATCAAAGACCTAGTTATACAACTTGAAACTTTGGAACTCTTAAAAGAAAGCACTTGAAGCCATAAGCACAGGCAAAGATATCCTGAAATAGGCTCTAATACCTCAGGAAATAAACCAAAATTAAGCAAATAGAAATATAGTATATCCAATTAAAATTTTCTCCCCATACAGAACACAGCTGAGTGAAGAGACAGGTGTAGAATGAGAGAAACTCTTTGCCAGCAATGCTTTTGACAGAAGGTTAAAATCTACAATATATAAACAACTCAAACTTAACAAAAAATCAAATAGCCCAATCAAGAAATAGTCAAAAGATCTGAACACCTATTTCTCAAAAGAAGAAGTACAAATGGCCAATAACTATAAGAAAAAATATTCAACATGTTTAGCCACTAGGGAATTGCAAATCAAACTACATGGGCATTCCATGTCATCCCAGTCTGAAAATAAAAAGCTACAATAAATGCTGGCAAGGATGTGAGGAAAAAGCAACTCTGCGACACTGGGAATGGGAATGTTAATCAGTAGAGCCACTATGGCAATCCATATAGAAGTTCCTCAAAAAAAATTAACATCCACTAACATTTGATCAAACCATATCATTCCTTGGTGCACACTCAAAGGAATTATAGTGACCATACCATAGGAACACCTACCTACTCATATTCATTATGGCAAAATTCACAATAGCCAAGATAATAAATCAGTCAAGGTGGCCACTGGCACGTGAATTAATAAGGAAAATGTGCTCCCCACACAAGGGACTACTATTAGTTTTAGTGAAGAACAAATAAAGAATGACACACTGATATTTGCAATAAAAGAAATACAGAAAACTGGGATCATATGGGCAATGTCACAGCAAGAGCCCTGCTTAGAGAAGAAGGACCTCACCTTGTCAGATGCCCTCAGGTTCTTGTCCGAGGCTAGGAATCTCTTGACCACAGGATCCTCTGGGAAGAGAGCTCAGCACTAGCTTGGGACCTGGCACAGTGTTTCCCACAGGGTAAGAGAACAAGCAGAAGGACTGGGCTTGCCTGCCAAAGGGCATAGTGCAGACAGATGAAGAGAAGGGTTAGAAAGACTTAACTGGCAAGGAACACAGGCTGAACCTTGACTCATGGAAGAGCAACTGAATGAGAACCTGAGTGGCAGCAAATATCAGGGTGATTAGGACTTTTGAGCACACCATGGTGGCCCTATGACACATGAATGCACTTCTTCCCCACTCAGAAATCATACAGGTGCTTTCTCTAGGTGTGAACGTGACCCTGTTACATGTCGGGTACTGAAATCATTTGCATTGAGCAAAGTCACCAAGAGTTCTATGAAATAGGGGACTGTTGGCAACCAGGCTTTCTGATGTCAATGGGGACATATTTTAAGACCTATGTGAGGTCTCTCTTCTCCATATTGCTAAGGAGGGATGCGACCAGGGTACTCCAGGAATTGTGAATTCCTGGTTTACAACGTGCTCCCTTCTGCCATCTAGGGTCTCCTTACCTAGCTGCCTAGTGTTGGCCTCTTGGTGCCTCCTGCGTCTCTCATTCCATTTTTTGCAGCTGTCCCTCCTGACTGGTAACCTTCCCAGACCTCTT
Organism: Cuniculus paca; assembly: GCA_004365215.1. Classification (NCBI taxonomy): domain Eukaryota; kingdom Metazoa; phylum Chordata; class Mammalia; order Rodentia; family Cuniculidae; genus Cuniculus; species Cuniculus paca. The sequence continues at coordinate 6,069 of RJWT010050480.1, forward strand.
CTGACTCCAGTCCCTCACTTGCTAGGCTTGGCATTTTGTCATCTAACCCCACTTGAAGGTATCCTTTAGGAACTTGAGTGGGGACCCTGTTCCTCAGACTGGGGAGAAGCTTGATGAGTTGCCATGAGTTCTCCCAAAGGACCTTTTCCCCTCCACAAAAAATCCAGATTCTGCTCTGTCCAAATCATTTGTTATTCACACTGTGTTTATATATGCAAGGTGCTTTGCCTCAGGTTCCCAAGTGTTGGGATTAGAGCCCGGCCTCCTGGGGGATGGGATTAGAGTCATGGGCCACCTGCATAGCACAGTTTACCTGTTTTCCAGGGTGTTCACAACAGACATGTGGAGACAATGATGGAGATGTGTTCTGACAAGTGGGTGTTTCCTTGAAATTGTCATTGAGCCAATCTCACAGCATGAACTCACCTAGCTGTGAACCTAGGAGGGATAAGGCAGATACCATCTCACACAATCACTGTTGCCTTTGTGGTCCATCACTGCCACATGTAGCATGTGGCACACGATTGTCCACTGCTTCTGTTGTCCAGTCACCCACTCTATGTACCTGCAAAAGATTTTGCTCATTCTGACCAGAAAGTCTTCCCTTGATGGGGTAAAAATGGACAAACAAATCCAAGGCAAGGCCCAGACCAAGGTCATAGAAACACTGGCTTCATGAAAGCATGAATGCCTGGTCTCTTCTCACTAACCCTAGGAACCAGCATTCTCCCTTCTGTTCTATGAATGGACAGCTCTGAACTCCCTGTGTGCCCAGCAATCCTGTGGACTAAGACCATGTTTGTCTTTGGGTACATTCCTCTCCTTACTACAACATCCTCAAGGCCCCAACTTGGTGCAGGATGTCAGAGTTTCTCCCTGGTTTCAGGGAGGAATACTGTGTGGACAGATGCCATGTATTTTTATAGCCATTTGGCAATGGGGGACATGTGGGTGGCATCCACACTGGGACCCTAAGTCTTGTTTTGATCCATCTTGGAACCTCTTGGCAACAAGGCCTGTCTGTTCTTTGGGCTGTGTCTAAGGGCTGTCTGTTACTTTTATCCATGTTACATTTTTTCATTAAACCACGCAAAGTATAAAGATTTAAAATTGGGGAATCCTGCTGGTGAGGACCTTTGGCCTCTCTTCCAGTCCCTCAAAAATTCCTCAAAATAGTAAAATAGTAAAAATAGAATGACAATGTGCTCAAGCTATATCACTCTTTGTACATACCTGAAGGAATGAAAGACAGCACACCATAGGGATATGTGCATATCTGTATTTATTATGCCACAAGTCACAAGAGCCAAGATGTTGAACCAGTCTAGATCACCATCAACAAACAGGTGGATGCATAAGGAACATGTGGTATACACACACACACACACACACACACACACGCACTCTAAGACAGTGAAATATTATCAACCATAAAGAATACCAAAATTGCATCATTTGCAGAAAAATGGATGGAAATGAAGGCTATATGTTGAGGAAAATAAGACAAATACAAATATCATTTGTTCACCCTGATATGGGAAATCTAAACCAGATGACATGAAAGTAGAAGAATTTATTTGACAACAGGGAAGAAAGAAGGCAACAGGAACGAGGTGGTGAGAAAGAGTAATGGCGGAGGAATATAATGAAAGTATGTTTACTCATTGAAATTCAAATTTTGTGAAATTAATTATCACTAATCACAAAAGTGGAAAATGCAGATGCCAGAGCCTACCCTCGTAGATTCTCATTCAGTGACCCTGACCTTCAGCCTGACTTGGATTTCTTTCTTTTTCTTTTCTGACTTCCATTTCTCGCTTATGTCCATTCAGTTGTCATTTCTCTGAGTTAAGAACACAGCAAGGACCCCAGTGGAAGCCAAATCCCCATTGCCGTATAGAAGGAAGAAAAATGTTGGAGGGTGGTGCAGTGTCATGAGGTGTGACATGGCAGGTGTGCGGCAGGCCAGAAGTGCCTGGCTGAGGGGATACTGGCAACCAGGATCAAGTGCTGCTGGCCAGTGACAGCCTCTTCTGCAGCCTTGGTGTCCATATGGCCACAGAGACCTGAGAGTGAAGCTCAGCCCAGTCCTCCTCCAGCAGCACTGTACCCTTGCTGGCTCTGTCCCTCTGCATCCAGTGTCCTCTGCCAAGTTATCATCTCTGAACCATGAGGACGAGAAACCCTAGGAAGATTCTGGGGAAAAAGAGAATGAGTGCTGAGTGGGGATGACTTATGCTTCTGCCTAACATGGACCGAAAAGATTTAGATTTTCTGGCCTAGCAGAGACAAATGTAAAATATAAGGGAAAATACTGGAAACACGGTCATAGGAACCTAAACCCTGGGAGAGAGACCAGGCCTGAGAGAGCTCAGATTGGTGTCCAGATGAGGCGCTTCCAAGCACTGAGCAGGATGAGATCTTGAGGATGCAGGAGGGTTCCTGAGCACAAGGGACAAAGTTGGATGTCAGCGTAACCACAGCAGCTGGAGGTCACTGGGAAGAGATAAGCCAGATGCAGAGGTTTCCTGTCTTGGACTCAGTTGGGTCAATGCACAGTGCCAGGTGACATCTGGGGACTAAAAACCTGGGTCGATGTCCCCTCTGTCTCTCTTCAACAGGCAGCTTCCAAGGCATCCAAACATGGCTCCCATCCTCCAGCTGCTACAGAAAAGCACATGGAGGAGGTACCTGAAGGTGGAGGACTTGTCTCTCTACACCATTGTCACTGTCATCCCACAGGGGAGAATCCACATGCAGGCCATGCCTGGCAGCAGTGAGGGTTCGGCAGGAGCATCCTGGATCATGGCCACCCTGTCCCTTACAGGGCACAGCAGTGGAAATGTTCATATGATGCAGGAATTAAATTTTGCAGAGGAGCTGGGAGCCCACAGCATCGAGATGGGCCCTGTGCTCAAATATGTGCAAGATCAGTACTTCACATAGGGGGAGGAAGACTCACAGGACCTGGAACATGCTGGCAAACTGCACGGCCAAATGACTGAGCTATTCTGCTGCAGTGGGGTGGCTATTTTATCCAGGGCCACTTTATTGCTTCATAATTTTTTGGGAAAGCCATGGGGAATTCAAGAACCCATGTCCTGAGAGCTTCCTTTAAAGACCTCGCACATCACGTGGAAGAAAACTCCAAATTTTCAGTCCTATCCTGCTCTATGATTCTGGGTAGTATAATAACCTTCACGTCCTAAATAAATAAATAAATAAATAACCGTCACCTCCTTTGTTGACCTGAATAAGTTGACACCAAGTATTGGTTTGTATTGAGCAGAAATAGTGACACATTGTATATAGTAATTGAGGATACATGTTGCTACCACCCATTATTTCAAGAATCAAAAAATTCTATGTGAAAATGTTCAGAAGAATTTCATGTAAACAAAAATAGCCTGGATCTTTCTACCAGTTAAATCAGCTCTGGCATTTTGTTTTTCAGATTGGGATGAGCTGGCCCCTCAGGGAGATTCTAAACTATAAGTCCTGCAGGGGCACCTATCCTGAACTGTGTATGCTATAATAACATAAGGAAATGAGTTACTGGCATGGAGGTATAATGGGACAGTGGAAGTGTTAAAAGTATTTAGCTAATTCCGCATGAAAAATTTTATACCTCAAAGGAATGGACAACTTTGATGAAACAGCAAAAGCCCACTATTATAGGCCTGATCTCTAACATAACCATAGTGTGTAGTGGGGGTCCTTTAGGAGTAAGATCTATCAGGAGGAAGTGAGGTCATTGGAGTTGTGCCCTTCAAGGGTCAGCAGGACCCCAGCTCTTGCTCTCTTTGCTTCCTAGCAGCCGTGAGGTGGGGAGATTTGTTCTTCCACCTACTCTCACCATGCCCTGCTATCTTGGCACAGAAGCAAGTGACCAAATTCCCTCCTTTTATTTGAGCATTTGCTTACAGTAATGAAGGCTAAATACATCAACTAATTCAGTAATTTGAATTCCTTTTTTAAGGCTGCATGCACAGATTGAAGTTGAGGGAATTTGAACAAGACAGAAAGAACCCAGGTCTAAACCAGACCTCATTTTTGATGGTGGAGGTGGGTGTCTCTCAGTGACTGAATGTAAAATTCTGCCTCTTGCAAGAGAAAGATTCTCACCATGGTTCCCTGATGGAATGGAAGTTGGAACAGAGAAAGGAGGGATTACAGTATATTGAGCTGAAAAATATGCACTACGCTTGTACAAGAAATTGTCTAGAAATTGTGTGTCCTTGAGCAGATAATTTACATTCTAGATCTTTTTTTCCTCATCTTTAAAATGGGAATGTTGGGTGTGGTAGAACCCACTTGTAACCCCAGAACTAGGGAGGCTGAGGCATGCGAATTTCTATGAGTTCAAGGCCAGCATCAGCTATGTTGTGAGTTCAAGGTCACTCTGACTATATAGTGAGACACTGTCATTAATACAGAAAGGAGGGTTGACAGCAGCATGGGAACCATAAATTTCTGCGATATGTAAAGAGTTTGCTACATTTTCAGCCAAGTTAAGAACTAAGAAATTTGAGCCAGGCATAGTGACTAGGCCTGTAATACACTTCTGAAAGCTGAGTCAAGATGATCACAAATTGTAGCCCAGTCTGGGAATCTTACTGGCTTAGGGAGATCCTGCCTCAAAAAGAAAAAACATCCCAGGCATGGTAGCACATGCCTGTAATTCCAGAACTTGAGAGGCAGAGACAGGAGGATTGCTACAAGTTTAAGGCCAGCCTGAATGGTACTGAGACCCTATCTCAAAAACCTAAAAAAAAAAAAGAAAAGAAAA
>RJWT010050481.1:0-10853 GCA_004365215.1 Cuniculus paca
GTTCATGGGCACACCCCCAATGACCAAATGTACTTGGCCCTAGCTCTTAAAGGTTCAGCTCCCTCTCCAACAGCCCCAGGACTGCCAAAACACAAGCTTTTGAGGGACACTTATGCAAACTATAGCAGGTGTATAACAAGCAATTCAGGTTGACCTGGCCTAAAAGGTATGTATAGGAGAATTAAAACTAAGCTAGTCTAAGCCCAGTAGTTCAATCCAATTTTAATATTATTTGGGAACCACTGAAGGATTTTGAAGGGAGTTGTATGATAAAAACAATGTGCTGGGAATGTGTAAATTACATTAGAGACGAAACCTAGAGTCAGTGAGGGCTGTTAAGACACAAGTGTTCTCAACCAGACATAAATTGACTAGAATTTTGGTTACAATAGTGACAAAAAAAGTAAATGATGACTTTGAGAAGTTATTATGTTATTATATATTATAAGTTATTATGTTATTATAAGAAGTTATTATAAGTTTAGTAAGACCTGATAGTTGTCTTTATATAGTGAGTAAAAAAGATTATTATGGCTTAGAGTTTGGTACTGTGAGAATGGTAGCATCTCTAGAAAAATTAGGAAAATCAGAGAAAAGGTTAATTTTATGAGGGCATAGAATAGTAGAGCTTGGTGTATGTTTCTTGTATCGCTTTCCTCTTTCTTGGATTTTTGGAATATTCTTTGCAGAAAAGAGTTAACAGTAGTTTTAAGCTGCTGCTCTTGAAAAGGACTGTTTGCAAGGGTGGCCTTTGACTGAAGTCTGATAACTTAGATTTCAAGAAGGTTCCCACCACTACTGATGCAGTAGCTCCCTGTACATAAACTGCATGTGCAAATAATATGCTTTAACCTAAACACCTGCTTTTTTTTCTGGGATTCTGAAATTTATGTGTCAGAGAATATTTATTGGTATTCAGTTAAAAGACCTTAATATTGAGTCACTAATAAGCTTCCCTCACTGGCAACGTTTCATATACAATATGTTGTGGTCGCTCATTCCTTAGAGCAGTGGTGCCAAGCCTATGGCACATGTGTTGCAGCGGGCTTCTTTGTGCCATTGAAAGCGTTCGTGTTTCACTATTATTGATACAGAGCACTAAATGTGTCCCGGGTGACTTCACAAGACAGCCTTTGGAAATTTGTGCTTGGTTTCCCTTGGATTCTGTTTCATAGCTAGGAGTAGGACTGTATGCCGAGTCTTGTGAGTCATGCTAGGGAGTTGTTGAACTGGATATGATTGAGGGGATCCTTTGAGATAGTCCTAAATTTCAAATGATCTGGCCTGTTGTCTGACAGTTTGTCAGGCATTGTCTGATAATGTGTTCTAGGTTTTTTATTTGAAAAATATGGTCATAACAGTTATGCGCTAGGCACTATGACAAGCAGAAAAGGAAAAGATTGATTGTCTCATTTCAGAGAGCTTAACATTCCTAAATGAAGAGAAAAGAAATAAATCTTAAAATCCTTGGGACTTGGGCTAGGCAGACTACCTTGTGCTCTTCGGAACTATATTTCCCGTTTCCCAGTCCTAACCTTTTTGCCCTAATGAAGGACAAGTCAGCTTTGGTGGGAAAGCCGATATTAAAGCGGTATCAGTTAACAGAGTCACAGCTGAAAGATGAAGGGTAACGATGCCAAAAGTATGGCACAAGTCACATTAGTTACTGTAGGCATATAAAGGCATTGTAGATCTTACCTGGTTTCTTAGATTTTCTGTAGTTTATTGATAGTTCTGGACTAAGAATATTTGGGTTAAGACGTTAATTTGTAATAATGTTCTAAGATACCAGTAATGGTGTTGCGTACATATTGATGATACATGATTATGAGTGAGTTACGTTGTAAGTAATTTGTTATGTGTGATTGTTAAAAAGTAGTAAAGTTCGAACATGGATTTACTACTTTTTTAAAGATTGGGATAGGTTTAAGTTTCCTGTCACAAGTGTTTTAAATGAATACATTGATGTAGCCATTTTTAAAGTAGCAAATCTCACACAGCATTATCATTAATCCCTTAACACAAGGGAAGAAAGGTGTTAAGAATACTCCTGCTGCATAGGGATAAATCAAAAAGATGACAGAAAGTTAGTTTACAGAACGTTTATCTAAGATTTTGTACTTGAGTATGCTTATTAGTGTGTCATGTTGTATCTTAAATAATATATATTCACATTTTTATGTTTTATATAGTTTTCCAGACAATGAAAAATCATTGGATTGGTTCCTACCCCCTGCTCCACTGATTTCAGAAATTCCAGATACTCAGGACTTAGAGGAAGAAATAGAAAGTCATAAATTATTAGGTAAATTATTATGTGTTTATTGCGAAACCAAACTCATGCAGCTCATGTCAACATAAAAAAATCTAATAACACATTAAAATATTACTTCCTTTATTTTAATGGAATAAAATGAAAGAAGCTTCTCTTCAAAATAGTGCTTATCAAATCTTAGGTTCTAAAACACCTTCTCCATACACACATTCATGTACATACAGCTGTTTTTTTGTTCTATGAATATTTTTCCCCTTACCATTAAAATTCCTGTCACTGATGTTCAGTTTTTCTTTGCTTTTTACTAAAGGTAAGATCCCCTGTGGGCCAGATGTCTAAAGTATATTGAGTGAAAAAAGCAGTAGGCAGATTATATATAGCTTGAGAGCATTTTTTAAAACTCAAAAACAATCATGCTTAGGCTGGGATACAGCTCAGGGATTGAGCAGGTCAGCATTTGTGGGGCCCCTGAGTTTAACCCCCAGAACCAAGATAAAAAATCATATTCAAACAATGTGTGTTATATAATGTGATATTTCTGGTACAATTTAATTTTTTAAATTGAGTGATAGATACATGCATATATATTTATTAAGTCTCATAATTTACATATATGCTTTGTATATAAAAATAAGTAACATATACTCTTGAATATGTCAGATAGTATTTAGCATTCATGATATACATGTGGTATATGTATAAATGGATGGTATAGCAAATTTAAGTGCTAATGAGTCTACTAAACTCTACCTAAACCTTCCATAGATCTTGAAAAGTCATTAAAGATACCTTTAAAATTCCATCACTCTGATGAAAACATTTCTTTATCTTGATTTTAGGAGCAAGATTATAAAATTAAAAGCATTCTATTATGTAGATTATGTAGCATTTTGAATCTTAATTGCTTTTATAATATCATTTGTAGCTAAAGTAGTTAAATATTACATTTATGGGTTCCTTTTAAACCTATTTTATAATGTAGGTTCAATATAAATTTTGAATTTAGTTTTAATAATTCTGAATTAATTTCTTAGCTCCCATCAGAAAATACTACCTGTGTATATTTTAAAACCATATATAGTATTATAAATTTTCTTGTTACTATAATAATACTTTTCTCTTGGGTTTCATATGTAATTAGTAATTCTTTTGAAAGTTTTTATTAAATCTTTCCATTGTAATTTTGAAAATTTATTTTTATGAAAAATACGTAATAATTAATATGTTCTGTTTTTGTAGGTCAGGGAAAGAAGCCAGAACTGTTAACATCAAACTTAAAGATTACTAATGGAGATACAAGTTATATTTTGCCAAAACAGAAATTCAAATTTACTTCTAATAAATATGAACAAGATTATCTAAATTTTGGACAAGTAAATCTTGCTGACTTATCACATGTTTCTGAAAAGTTGACATATGGGTCTTCTCAGAGATATAAAAATCACATGGGCATGGAGATAGCACCTGAGATAAATGTTCCTGATGATACAAAATTAGTTAATATTATAGAAGATAAAGGAGAAAGCACATCAGCATTCCGTAAAAGGTAATTTGTTAAATGAAGTAAATATTATTCAGTGAATAAATTTGAATACTTATGTGTACATTCAAAAGTATTAAATATGACAGAATCTGAATGAGAAAGACAGTAACAAAAGTAAAATCTATTATATGGTAGACATTCTGTTAGGTCTGGGATTTTAGTCATAGTTTCTTGCTTTCAGAGGGATAATTAGCAAATGACTAAAACTAATTGACTAAATATAGTATGACAATTATTTTGATAAATTATATGATTACAGCAGAAGTTCTCAAACTTTTTTGTCAACATCCTTTGACATTTAAAAATTACTGAAGATTCCCAATGAGATTTCATTTGGGTGGGTTATATCAATAATATTAGAAATTAAATGAAAAATTTAAAAATTTATTTGCTAACTCATCTTAAAATTATACTAAACCCATCACTAGTTAACTCAAATAATGTATTTTTTTACTTTAAAAAATTTTCATTCATCAGCTGGTGAGTGCATTAAAAATTATGTATATATATTTATATAGTAAAATCTATTATATGTTAGACATTCTGTTAGGTATATATATATATATAGAAAATAGGATATATATATATATATATACACATAAAATAGGATATATATATATATATATATATATATATATATATACAGTCCCATTCTGGTGGGACTGTATATAAAGACCCCAGACTAATTATTTTTTGTACTTGATGGTAGTATAAAAGCAATATGTATTCGCAGGTAACCATACTTCAAATTTTTAGTTTTGGTCTTTTCCCATTCTGGTGTTATGTATTACCATAATTTCTCATGCTGGACAGTGAGTCATTGCAGCTCCCTGTCAACCATGCAGTCACAAGAGTAAACAACCAATACTCCAGTATACAATGATTTTCACTAGGTTAGATGTACTAAATATATTTTTGACTTATGCTAGTTTCAACTTACATTGGGTTTATTAGGATATACCCCAGTGTAAGTCAAACAGCATCTGTATGTGCAGTGGAATACTATTCATTCATAAAAAGCAGAAAATTCTGTCGCTTGTAAGAACATAGATAAATTTAGATGTTATGTTAAGTGAACTAAACCAGACACAGAGAGACAAATAACATGACCTCAACTATGTGTAGAATAAAAAAATTGAATTCACAGAGGTAGAAAGTATAATTGCAGTTATCAGCAGCTAAGGAAAAAGGTAGAAGGGCAAATGAAAGACACTGGTTAATGATACAGAGTTACAGTTAGGAGGAATATGTTCTGGTATTCTGTTGTATAGGAGAACTGTAGTTAACATGTATTTCCAAATAACTAGAAAAAGGGAGTTAAAATGGTCTCATCACAAGTAACAAATGTTCGACATAACAGTTATATTACACTGATTTGTTCATTACAAACTGTATACTTGCATCAGAACATCACACATTGTACCCTGTCCTATGGATAATTATTTGTCAGTCAGAAGTAAAACTTTAAACACCTATTTTTGAAAAAGTTTAGTGAGACAAATGGGATTTTTGAAATGTATTTTGATGTATTCACCAACTCAAACTCTCTGAATAACATTGCTTAGAGTTTTTATTTTCAAATAAAGATTCCATTATGTGGATATTATTGATAAAATCATTGGTTATTTATAATTGAACTAAATCTCTAGCTCCTCTCCCCTTCTGAAAGTCACAGAGGGAGCAGTAGGGGAGGAAGCTCCAACACTAACAACAAAGTCAGTTCCTTTTATTAGTCCTCATCCTGTAGCTGTCTCAGGGCCCTGCTAGGGTCATCTCATCAGCTCAGTGTGAACTCAGGTCTCTTGAAGGATCTTGTGAGTAACAAGATACCTCTGATATTCTGATTACTTAGGAAACTCCAAATGTGTTGGGAACTCTAACCAGGAATGGGGAACAGATAACAAATATGTGTTTCTTATTAGACTGTGTCTGTTAGTTAGCTGTTATTGTAATAAAATGTCTGAGAAAACACAGTTTTAAAAGATGGAAGATTTATTTTAGTGGTTTCAACCCATGACTAGTTGGCTTTCTTGTTTTTGGTCCTGTGGCGAGGCAGCCCATCACGGTGTGAGTGTGGTGGGGAAACTGTTCACTCATGGCCAGGGCATGGAAAGGGGTGGAGATGGAGAGTCTCACTGTCACCTTCAAGGACAAACCTCCAACAACCAGAATATCTCTCACTAGGTTCCATCCTTTAATATTTCTGCCACTTCCTAATAGCATCAACCTAGGGACTAAGCTTTTAACAGTACATGGGCCTTTAGTGGACTTTCTGCATCCAAACCCACACAAGGGTTTATTTTTGGACTCTTGTTTTCACCCCACTGACAAGTGTGCCAGCCTTTATGCCAGTCCCACACTAGAGCTTTAGAAATGTTTAAAATTAGGAAATGTGAATCTTTCGAATTTATTCTTTTTAAATTTTTTTCAATATTATTTTGACTGTTCTTTTGGCATATATATATCCTTGTTTTCCAGAACTTTGTAAATTATAATTATTTCTTATATTAGTAAGGTTATTGGGTAGTGTTTGGGATGATTTGATCTGCTAAAATACTTAAGTTCATTTCCTTTTTTGGGAGAAAGGATTAGGGCATGCAAACTTGACCAAGACATTTGCCAAGAAATCTGCATATATTATCTGGTACTTTCTGTGGGGCCAAATGCTATTGCTAACAATTTTTAATCTATGACAACTCTGTTGATTTTTTTCATATAAATTTAATATAAATGTGTTTATATATTTTTATAACTAATCATTTTGGTTAAATTTAACTACTATTAAGTGAGTTACTTTTACAGTGACTACATTTAGTGATTTTTTCCCCTTTCTATTTAGCACTTTACTAACTTTAGTCAGTAGTCATTAATTACATGTTGTTGTATACAAATTATTCTAAAACTTAGTGATTTAAAATGGGAAACATTTTTACTTGGAGGATGTAATTTATTTCTCAGCGTTCCTGTGAGTGCGAAACTTAGGAACACTTTAAGTGAGATTTTTGGCCTGTGCTCTCTCATGAGAATGCATAAGATGCTGGCAGCCTCTCTCAGGGCTACAAGTAAAATATTATCTGTCTGATCATCCTGCCAGGGACTATAGGATCCATTTTCTTTTTCATTAGTGTATGTTTACAATACATATTAATGATGTTCATTTAGAGGAATTGGCCCGTGCATATAACATACCTTGATCTATTTTTAAGTTGACTCACCTTGACTGAAAAGTTGGTGCTGGTTTTGACAGGAGGCCTCAGTACCTCTCCACCTAGGTCCTTCTGTAGTGTTGCTTGAGATCATTCTTATGATTAGATTCCCACAGAGTGAACCATCTAAGAAACCTTGAAGAAAGGATGATGTGTTTTATGACCTAATCTTGGAATTCACATGCTTTTGTACTCCTGCAATTCTCTACTAGTTACATACTCTAGTGCTGATTTAATAATTCAGTTGGTGGAGGCTACAAAAGAGTGTGACAGATCTTCAGGGCTATTTTGGGGACTGGCTACCACCAAAGGATTTATGTGAGTTGTAGTGAAAAGATACAAATCAGTGATAAGAATTAACAAGTAATATTTTAGGAGAATGATTAGTGTTTTTGTTTTAATAGGCTATAATCTGTGAATATTTTAAAGGGGGAAATTTTATGGTAGTTTTTCACATTCTAAACAACTAAAAGGGGAAATTTGGTGGTTTTTGTTTTGTTTTCAGATTATTTAAAATATGTGACAATATACATGGAAGTGCTTATTCTAATGACAGTGCAAACATGGATTCTCACAACAGCTCAGTGAAAAATTTCCAAGCAGAAATGAACAAAGGGGAGCCATGGAACTATAGCAATCATAAGCAGAAACCTCAATATTGTACAAACATGTTTAAAGCAAATGATACTTTTCCTGGTTCTGAAATTGGAGGCGATATATTCAAAATACCATCTTTTTCAGTTGCATTCCAGCCTCAAGATATTCAAGGTAATTTCTTGCTTTTTCACTTGGTTTTATAAAAATACAAACTAATCTGTAGTTCTTAGCATAAAGAAGAATAAAAAATATAGTCAATTTGAGTAGGTTATCTTTATGTGTAGTTTCTACATTTTTATTATGTTTCATTATTTTAAAACTGTTTTTGAATACTTTCAAATTTATCAGTAATAAAAAATTATTCAACTTTCACTGAAGCAGTTTTTAATAAAAAAACTTTTAAAATGTCCATATAAGTATGTAGTTTTTTTTTTTTTTTAGGGGTAGCCAAAAATGGCTTAGGTTCGTTGAAGGCTGTCACAGAAGTTCGTATCCTTTAAATTAATTTACAGTGTTTTTTATTAAATTGATAACTTAATGGTGTTAGCAAAAACTTTTTAAAAGAACTTTATATCCTTTTTTTATAATTTTTAAATTTTATTACATGTTTGCAATTCATGCAGTTTATAGTTATTTTGGGAGTGGTTACATGTACATGGTATAGCTTGTTTCTTTTCTTTTCTTTTTTTTCTTTTGTCTTTTTGAGACAGGGTTTCACTGTGCAATTCAGGCTGGCCTTGAATTCACTTTGTATCTCAGGCTGGCCTTGAACTCACAGCAATTCTCCTGCCTCAGCTTCCTGAGTACTGGGACTACAGGTGTGTGCCACCTTGCCCAGCTGCTTGTTTCTTTCTTTCTTTCCTTCTTTTTTTTTTTTTTTTTAACTCATGCTAGTGTTTACATTAATTGAGGCTATTAGGTTCCTGTACCTGGCACATCTTTATTCCTCTCATTTCCCCCTCCCCCTCCTCTTCACCCTTATTCCTTTGGACTACTTCCCCATTGCAAAAGATCCATTGCGTATTAAGCAAAATAAGCCAAACCCAGAAAGGCAAGTATTACAAGTTTTCTTTTATGTGCAAAAAAAAAGAAAGGAAAAAAAGAACCAGAAAGTAAAAGAGGTAGTAGTAGTAGGCATGGGGAAGGGAGCTGAGAAAAAAGGCAGTAGTGGGAAAAGAGTAGAAGAAGGGTAGCTGGACTTGCTCAATGCACACACAGTGTATGAATGTATTGGAATACCACAGTGAAGCTCATAATTTGTGAAATTAATATGTGCTAATAATTATATTTTATAAAGATCTCCTGTGTTAGCCTTTTTGTATTGAATTTTTTGAGACAGGGTCTCACTATGTTGGCCAGGCTGCTCTTGAGCCTCTGATATCAAGTGATCCTCCTGCCTCAGCCTTCATGTTTGTAGTACATAATGATTAAATTCCTCATAAGAAGTTGGTACATATACACAACACTCCTTAATACTTTTCTTATCCCCTCCCTTGCCCTCTTTCTATCTCTTGGTTCCCTTTCCTTTTACAAAAGATCTATCTCGTGCCGGGCCTGGTGGCACATGCCTGTAATCCCAGCACTCGGGAGGCTGAGACTGGAGGATCGTTGTGAATTTAAGACCAGCCTGGGCTACAAAGTGAGCTCAAGGCCAGCCTGAACAGCATAGTGAGACCCTGTCTCAAAAAGACAAGGGCCAGGGATCTAGCTCAGTGGCCTAAGCGCCTGCCTGGCAAGGGTGAGGTCATGAGTTCAATCCCCAGTGCCGCAAGAAAAAAAGCTCTATCTCCATGTTTCTTAGTATCTACCTTTTACTTTGCTCTTTATTTATAATTTGTGTTTCTCATATGAGAGAAACCAAGTAATATTTAAGCTTGTGTGTCTGATTTATTTCACTTAACATTATGGGCCCAAGGTGCATCCATTTTCCTTCAAATGTCTTAGGTTATCTTTATGGCAGAGTAGTAATCCACTGTGAGTAAATACCGTATTTTCTTTATGCATTCATCTGTTGATAAACAGGTCACTTCCAAGATTTTGCTATTATTAAATGTGTGGCTATAAACATGGGTATGCATGTATCACTGTTTTTTCATGTCTTTAATTCTTTTAGGAAGATATCTAGGAGGGGAAAACCTGGGTTGAATAGGATTTTTAATTGTAGTTTTTTGAGAAACTTTCATATTGATTTCCATAATAGTTTACATTCCTACCAACAGAGTAAGAGTTTGTTTATCCCTACAGCCTCAGCAGCTTTTATGCAATTTCTTATGGCCATACTTCTTGGTGTAAGACAGAATCTCAGTATTGTTTTAATTTGCATTTTTTCTAATGGCCAGAGACATTGAATATTTTATCCTGTATTTACTGGCTATTTGTACCTCTTGTGAGAAGTATCTATTCATTTCACTCACCCATTTTTTTATTTAGGTCGTTTATTTCAGGGGAGGTAATGTTTTTGAGTTCTTTATATCTTCTGGATATTAGTCTCTTTTCTCAAGGAATAGCTAGCAAACAGTGTTTCCCATTCCATAGTCTGTCTCTTCACTCTGTTGGTTATTTCCCTTGCTGGGCAGAAGCTTTTTAATTTGATATGATCCCATTTGTTGACTTTTGATTTTTTTTTTTTTTTTTTGGTACGGGGGATTGAACTGATGACCTTGTGCTTGCCATGCAGGTGCTTATGCTGCTGAGCTAAATCCCTAGTCCTTGATGTTGTTTCTTAGGCAGTTGGTTTTGTTTTTTTGTTTTTGTTTTTGTTTTTGTTTTTGTTTTCCTGGAAAGGTCTTGCCTATGCCTATGTTTTCAAGAGTTTTACCTATTTTATCTTTCAGCAGATTGTTTCTATATTAACATTTTGATCTTTGATCCATTTTGATTTTAGTTTAGTACATGGTGAGATATATGAGTCTAGATTCAATCTTCTCTATGTAGATAGCCAGTTTTCCTAGTACTATTTATTAAAGAGGTTGTCTTTCCTCCATTGTATGTTTTTGGCTTCCTTGTCAAAGATCCAATAGCTGAATATGCCTGAGGTTGTTTCTGCATCCTCTATTGGGTACCACTAATCGCATTTGATTTTGTGCCAGTACCATGTGATATTTTTGAGCAGTCAAGTTACCTTATCAAAACTATGCTTTAATTATATGGAATTAGAGACTAGTTGCTGTGGAGTACTCTAGGATCTGCAGAAGTTATGGTTTCTTTGGCAAAAACAGAAAGCAAATTCTAA
>RJWT010050482.1:0-10845 GCA_004365215.1 Cuniculus paca
TTTTTACATAACATAAACACACAATAATAAAGAATCACGTAATAGAGGAAAAGTGTCTCCAATAGCAAAAGAAAAAGAATCCAAAGGGAAAAAATACTTTCAGAAAAAAGGAAAAAGAACTGTATATGAGCTCTCTGAAAACAATGGTAACACTGAAATTCTAAGAGTCATTCAGATTAAATCTTGCCATGATTTGTGCTGCCCCTTTTTTGATAGCCAGTAGATGTCCTATTTTGCATCCAAGTACTCCACAGGGAATAGTAAAAAGGAAAGAAAATGTGTGTGTCCATACATGCAATGGGCAGACAAATGAGAAAGTATTTTGAGGACTTCAGTGAGAATCCTGTATGACGATTTAAAATGTCAGCTTTTACATCCATTATCTCAAAATGTTTAGAAGATGCCATTAAACATTCAAAAGTAACCTGATTTAAAACTTCATAAAAGCTTAATATACATAAAGAAATATATTATAGATCAATAAATGTAAAAAAATAGTTAAATGTAGAATATTTGCAAAAACTTAACAAAATTTAATATTCATGAAAGTGTTCACCTGTATAATTAAGCAACTGACATTTTTCTTTATTCTTTTAAAAGCAGAACTTTTTCTGATATCTAAATAATTCAAATACTATGAAAAATTAAAATAAGTGTTCAAATAATCCCAGAATATTGACTGAGGATTTAGCTCAGCAGCGTAAGCCCCTGCCTGGCAAGCACAAGGTTGTGAGTTTGATCCCTGATACCAAAAGAAAAAAAAAATCCCGGAATATTCTGATGATCACATGCCTTTCATAAGCACAGAAATTTACTTTCATAAACCAATAGGAGAAAATCTACATAAAAAAGAATGCAGAGAAAGAAGAGGTAATGATAGACAAGGGAGTAACTGGTTCAAGCAAAAACTGTGAAATGCAAAGAGGATTTCTTTAAACTGTCTTCAAAATCTAATGCTATATTCTTGATAATCGTTGCATAATAGATCTTTATAGGATGGTATCTTCCAAATAAAACACATTATGTTCAACAGAATTTTTAGCTCAACTTCTGTGTATCAGGAAGGTGTGTACATGTGTAGGGAACAGAGAGGATGGTGGGGCAGAAAAACATAATACATTATTTCAGAAAATTGACAGTTGTTCCCTGACACTGTTGTGGTGAACTAAATAATCAGTACCTTACACTTTTGGACTTCTCTTGAAATGGTTCGGTTCCTCCATGATTTTTTTTTTCCCTCTAACCTATGTGGAAAGCTCTGGCCTAGTAAATAATTCCCTGTTTATTTTTTAAAATCTAATATAAGTATAATTTTCTTCACAAAATCTTTCTTGAATCCCTCAACTGGAAGATTTTTTCATTCAATTCTAATAACTATTTATCTCCATTTATCACACAAATTTTTGTTTCTAATATTATTCATAGTGTAGTTGATTATATAAATCTTAGCTTTCTCCTCCAGGCTGGTAGACTAGATTCAGGAAAATATGCAGATTCATCTTATGCTTCCTAAATACAAATATGTTCTTACTATTAGTTGAGGAAAGAAATATGAGTGATTATGATTTGATATAATGGTACAAAATAGGAAAATAAATTATTCTATCTCGATATATTTGTGATTAAAAGAATGTTTCTCATTTTTGTGATGTAATTGATGGTGCAATATTACTTGATAGCATTTCTGATAGATAACAGAAAAATAGATTGGTACATAGATGTACAGAGTAGAATAGGTAGGTAAGTAGATAGATGGAGACATAGGGAGGTGAAAGGTAGATAAATGGTACATGAATACCTGAGTTACATTTATATAATGTAATTTATACACACACATACACACACATATGTATGGTTATATCAATCTGTAGCTGGATCTATTTTAGTATTATGTGTAGTTTTCTTATTCAGAACATATGATATTATTCTTGGTGAGGTTTATTAACCACACTCAGACAAGACAACATGAGAGAAGGCCTGGGTCTCTAATTGTTAGGAAGTTCTTAGCAGGTGAAAGTGCATGGCTGCCCCTCAAAAAGACTGAGTGACTCTGTGTTTTGTACTGTTAGTGTTACTCACATAACCCTGGTTTCTATAACCCCGCTTTTGAAATTATTTTTCTGTTTTATTAGCTATTTGCTGACTTCTAGAACCTTCCATCACTCTTCACTTCTGAGATATTCCACTTCTCTAAATCACTGAACCAGAGCCATGTTTCGGAGCTTCTCTCTCCTACTTTCTTATCAAAGTGCTAGGCATTTCTGCATCGCTCGTATGAAGTACACTGCGGTGCTGTAGACACACTTATAAATAGCCATCTCATTTCTGAAGTGAAAAATACTGAGAAGTATTTCATGTTAGTTCCCCTGATGGTACTGCATTTTATAGACAAATGCCTTAGTGCAAAGGAAGATATTTTTAATGTACTCAACGCTTTGCTCTACCTGGGTGCTTCTATGCCATCTCAGGCTTCAATGTCATCTGCAGCATTGCCACCTGGAAAAATGTTTCCCTGCAAGGTCTAACTGGGACTAGAATTGCCATTTTCACTCTGCGCCTCATCCTACATCCAGTCCTTCCATAAATCTGTAGTCTTTTACTATTATTTGGAAATTGTTTTATATGCATTTAGTATGCTGACTGTCTTTTGGTTTCTTAACAGTCATTTTCCATGTTTAGACTTCTTAATAAATTACAAAATATTCATTCTCTGGCATCGCAGCAGGGTAAAATATGGTAAAGGAATGAATGAAATGAATTCACATCTGCAACTCTGCCACACGTATACCTGGAAAAGTCTCTAAGAGAATACTTTTCAAATTTCCTCATTCAGCCTTCTAATTGGTAACTAAAGAATCCCATTTTTGTTTCTTCAAATGGAGAGGATATATTCTGCTTTCAGAAAAAATAAAAGACTAATAAACCTCTAAATCAAGCCATACCATGTGTAAGGATTTGGTAACATCATGTTGTATTTCCTCATTAAAAACCTCTGAAAAACACTGATCCATTACTAAGATATCTAATGACTTCAAAAGCAGAGATTAAGAGACATAATTGTCAATAAGAACTATAGTAACATACTTTATCTTGAGACTCAGACATTCTAAAGTACATTATTGGAAATGATGCATTATTTGTTTGCTTCTTTGCCAAACTTTAATTTAAAAACTAAACTGTGTAGTAGTAGGTAGCTTTATGTAACATTTGCTGACCTAAATATGATAATTCAGTTCCCCAAAAAACCGAATTGGTGACTCTTTTTCAAATAATTAGTGATGAAGAAATTCATACTATCTTGGATACTTTTCTCTCATTGCCCAGACAAAATACCTGACACCCAAAATGAAGGAAGGAAAGGTTTATTTCTTACAGTTTTTGGAGGTTTCAGTCCATACTCAGCTGGCTCCAAGGCAGGGTGGCATGGCTAAGGGGCAACAGTCTATGGTGGCTGCAAGCATCAAGAGCAAAAGGGCAAAAAGGATAAAAAATGCCTCCTTCCTTCCTTTATATTGTATTCTGGCTCCACCTCTGGGCGGGTGCAGCACTCATACTGCTAATCACAGCACTAGATACAAACCAATGACAAATGCTAGATTCAGCTGCTTCCATGACTGCATGAGGTTTGGGGGGGCCACCTAGACACAAACCGTAACATGTGCATAGCATGAAATTCTCCCATGAGTTTTGGAGACAGACCTACTATTTATATTGCTCTAAATTTCTAATGAGAAATTTTGAGCATTCATATATAGTGGTATATAATCAATTTGGCCATCACCTACATTCAGCTGCCATCAACTCTGTCCAATTCTACCTATTCTCAATACTTGTACTACCCAAAATTATATTGAATATATTGAAATTTTATTATTTCTTTTTCTTTTTTTTCTGGCACCAGGGATTGAACACACTACCTTGTACTTGCCAGGCAGGCACTTATGACACTGAGCTAAATCTCCAACACTTGTCTTTTTGAGACAGGGTCTCACTATGCCATTCAGGCTGACCTTGAGCTTACTTTGTAGCCCAGGCTAGTCTCAAACTCGCAAGGATCCTCCTGTCTCATCCACCCAAGTGCTAGGATTACAGGCGTGAGCCACCAGTCCTGGCTTATTATTTCATTTTTTATACTACCATATATGATTTAAAAATGGGAATGAATATTAACATGTGTACACTATTCTCAACTATGAAATTTTTCAAAATTATTTATTACCAAATATTCAGCAAGCATTGAAATTTACTCTTGTTCATGAGTAAGAACTGGGACTTATCACATACTTTTTAACTTACTTGTATGTGATGTCTCCCACATCTACAAAATAAGTTTAAACAAAAAACTTGAAAATGTTTTGTGAGAAATTAGATATGTGTGCATATACATGCAAGTATATATAAAATACTTATATGCACAGAATACAAAAGCATTGTCTCTGGACAATATTCTGCAAACCATATTTTGACCATTCTCAGATCTTTCTTTTATTTCCCTCTTTTTCCTTCTCTGCTCTCTGTAGATTTTTTTTTAGTACTAGAACTATGACTCCATCTACACCCATTGCCTCACTTTTCCTTACTTTACCAATTTGTAGTGAAATGATGGACATGACCAAATTGTCTTTTGGAGACTACATTATAATATTGAACTTTTCAATAGGAAAAAGAGTCAATATATGCAAAGCTCATTTACTTCAGAACACAGCTTTGGTATTGTGGGTCAATGTTTAAGGTAAAAGAAAATTTTTTGTCTCTGGACCTATATGGGTGACAGCTCACACTAACTACAGATATAAGTAAAGTAGATATTCTTCCCAATATAGATAAAGCTCATAAAGATGTATCCTAATTGCTTTGTGCTTAAAAATGGATCTTTCTACTTTTATTTGATATCAGGTTAAATACAATATGAAATTATAGATATATTGATACATTCCTAAATTAAAGTCAAAGTTCAGCATGAAAACAATTTTTTAAAGTTGACCCTCATTTGGTCAACAGAAGCAGTTAATAGTATGCGTGTCTATGTATAAGAACAACATATATCAGATTTATTGTAAGGAATTGGCTTGTTAAATTATGGAGACAAAGTTCCACTACCAGTCATTTGTAAACTGGAAAACAAGACTGAAACCAGAGAACTGAAGGCATTGATTCCTGCTAGAGACCAATGCTTTAAGAACCAGGATGGGTATCTTATAAGCTCAGATAATCAGGAAGAGTTCATACAATCTTCTGCTACTTTTTTTTCTATTTAAATTCTCAACTGATTGGAAAATGCCTGTTCATGCTGGGGAAGGTCGGCTGCATTTCTAAGTTGACTAAATTCAACTGTTTCTTCTAGGAAAAATCCCCATAGACATGCCCATAAATGTGAATTAACTCTTTGAATTTTGCACTCTATCAACAATACATACATGAACCCATTGCTTCACAGTTTTGGAAACATCTTTCATTATTTTTTTTCCATTCCACATGTGAAGCTGACACCATTTTTTTTCTTTAAAAAAAAGGCTGGACTGTTTTGTTTCTAGTACAGTCAGATATTTGATATTTTATTGGCCATTTACCTTTCATTTTTATTTTTTCTATAGTTTCATATTTTCCCTTTGGAGTATTTGTCTCTCTCATGTTGAGTGCTTTTTTTCATGTTCTCATAGTACAATTTTCATCCTCTTTTTATCAGATTACAAAACCGAATCTGAACCTCCTATATTTTTGACAGATATTATAAAGCCTCAATGCTAACAACCATTAAAATTTTATGACTTTGAAAAGTTAAGGACTTCAAAGTATTTCATCATCAAGAATTCATATCCCATCCCAGTGTTACAAATGCTTTTTTAGGCAGTAAATGAAAGTGACATTTTTCAGGATGTATGGTCAGAGATACAATAAATTTATTATTAGAAAAGAGAACCAGGATATAAACATTAACTTAGTTTTCTCTTTCTCCTTTTCTTTGTTGTTGCTTTCATTTTGTTTTTTTATTTCATTTTGTCTTTATTTTCATATAAACAAGAAAACTATGTCTAATAAGTGTTTCTATGAAAATTTATTCCATTTTGAAGTTTTGTTTTATTTTTATATTTTTTATTTTGTTTGTTTTATGATCTTTTTTTCTGCATATTAGGATCAGATGTAGAATTTGGATACTCACTTGTATGGTTCATGGCCTTATCGGATGACAGCTAGTATTCCATCAGAGAAACTTAAACATTTGGTAGCTGCCCCGATGGGTTATTTAGTAACAAAAGAATAGAAAAAACAGGCTTTTTACTGACCTTAAAAGTCTAGATTTGTAAAAGATAACTTCAGTAAAGATGATTTTGCCCAATTTGGAGATGAGGAGAGTTACCTTCAGAACCTGTGTGTATTGTGTTGATTTTTAAAAGTATTTTATTGTTTTGGGAATGAAGAATAGGAATGCTAACTTGATTTTACTCGAAAACTTTCTTGTCTTTACCTCATACTGATTTATAGGAAAATTAATGTTCAAAGCAGAAACAATGATTTATGATTACTAATGGTATTAAGAACAATGCTATCATTAGTCAAAAAGGGAAGCTAGCCGGGTGTGGTGACGCATTCCTGTAATCCCAGCACTCAGGAGGCTGAGGCAGGAGGATTGATGCAAGTTTGAGACGAGCCTGGGCTACAAAATGAACTCAAGGCCAGCCTAAACTGTATAATAAGACCCTGTCTCAAAAAAGACGAGGAAAAAAAAAAAAAGCTAAAACAGAGTCTTTCTGCAGTTAAAAAAAAAACATTGGATATCAACAATTTCCATCTCATTTATAATTGTGTTTCCAGAGGCAGGTTCAGTGGTTGACAAACACACGACTCTCAATAATTACTAAGCAAATAAAAATTCCAGAATCATTTCATAAACATTTCTTGAACTTGAATTTTTCCTCTTAACTATGGCACAAATACTTCTTTCATACATTTTACAAGATTCAGTCTGTTCAAACTCTAGAATTATATTTAAAAATTTCCCAAATTCTTCAAAATGTTTATAATCATAATTAAATGCTGCTTGATGAAGAATATTTTATGGTATGTATATAAATATGTGATCATCTGTTTCATTATGTAGGAAATCGTGTTGGAATAACTGTAATTTCATAATGTAATCATATTTCCATGTCAGATTTCCAGAATAACCATCTCCAGCAAACAAGCATGATCATGTAGAAATGACAGGATAGAAATGATCTAGCAGGTTTGCTTGTATAGCCAAGATTTGAAAGATTAGCAAATATAATTAATTACTTTATTATAAAGAAAATAGATATTGCTGGTAAAATTTTTATACAGCATTGTCAAGTTGTATAGTAAAAGTAATCAGCCTACCAATTGCTTATTACTTTCAAATCACCATTTGAGAATTCAGGGGCAACAAAATATTTTTAGTTGTGAAAAATTTTAAGTAAGCATTTTTTTTCCTCCTGTGTGGCGTGTCTCCTTTGACACCTGCCTATAACTGTGAATGCAATCTTGTGTTCCTGCTTTGAGAGTTGTTCTTTCAGAAACGGTTGTCACCTGAGGATAAAATGTCTGTATCTCTCTACCTCATTGACTTCCCATCTGTTGTCAACAATTACTGGAAAGGATTTCATATTTTCCTCACGTTATCCTTTAATTTCTTTTTTCTCTTTTCAACAGTTTCATAATTAACACTATATTGTGGTAAATATCCTTGGGAAAATGCTACAAAAATATTTCAGTACAGAATACTTACATTACAGAATACATGAATTAACCCAGCTCCCACAATGGTACCTAAATTCATTCTTTTTATTCAGAAATATGGCATTTCCTAACAAAAATTTGTCATTAGGTACAGAGTAATTATGCAAACTAAAACACATTTATTTTCTGAACATAAGTATCTTTAAATAACTGATTATTAATTTAGAATCAACTTCTGAAATTTTCTCAGATCAGTTCCAAAGCAGATATCTAATTTATTTACCTCATTAAGTCTGCTCTGACTCCTTAGTATCACCAACCAAGCTCATTGTCAAAATTTAAGCATATATTTTAATTCAAATAACACCAACTTTTGAAAATGCATTTTCATGTACTTTTGGATGTTATTTCAGGTGTGAGTCAGAGAAGAAATTGACTGTAACATTTCAGAACTCAGTAAGTGTTAATAGTTGCTTCAAGTAGAGTGGCATTTGGGCTTCTCAGGCAACAGAACAGAGGTGAGGTAGGGAAATGGGGAATGGATTCCAAAATTTGCAGACATTTGAGGTAAGAATATTGAAGTTTTTACAAGTTGAAATTCTTTCACACTGTCATTTAGGATAGTAGGATAGGGTTTAAAATTCTTGTGTATTTGTCCCTACTCAATCATATGTCCTTCTTGATTTAAAAGTATAAATTCAACACAGTATACAAACTTCTTTTATTTAAGAAGTAGGTAAACAACTGCTCCAAATATTGTACAGTGTAAAGCAACTGAAAACATGGTTTTGGATTACTCAACAAAAAACATTTCTTGCAGTGACATGAATTGAATGATAAAGTTGATTAGGTACTTCTTATACATTAGCTAACTGATTCCTGACACTTTTGAAACTATAAGTATGAATGGTACTTAAAATAGCTTAAATATCTTTAATTTTTTATTCTGCTCTTACTCTTAAATGAATATATATAATGATCCCAATTTAACTTTGATCTTGCTTACATACAACTTTGGGAAAATCCTTTGATTTCATGACATTGCAAATTATTTTGATTAACTACAGAAACTGTAATATAATGATCTTGAAGAAGAAGGCCAAAGCAAAATAATTCAGCACAACATAAACAACTGATAAACAATTTAAACCTTAGCTGTCAGCTAATCCTAAACTGTTTCCTAGGCTTTGGGAAGCATCCCATACTGAATGGATCAAATCTTGAGTTCTAAAGGTATGTACTGGAATCTCAATGGTGCTACTTAACAAGGTCGAGCAACCTTGGGGATATAAAACATCTGTCAATCTTATTCAATTAAATTTCTTACCATATGGATTTTTTAAAATCAGAATTAAATGTCATATATAGAAAGCATTTTTTTTTATTTTGAAAAGAATACAACCAAACAAAATAAAACAGAATAGAGTCAATCACAACAAAACAATGAACATGGTACTTATGGTAGCCGTTACAGAAAGCATGTAGCTCACTCTGTAATGTATGTTGACTCTACATTAATTGCTAATTATAATCAATATTAGCCTCTCCACGTTCTTTACCACTGTAAATGGATTGGAATGATGAGGAATATGTTGAGAAACATGTGCAGAAAAACTGAAGATCAGGTTATGGGACAGGAAGGTCCATAGAATGCATTGGAGGAGGAAATTGTGAGTTTTGGCATGCACATAATCAAAACAAAACAACAAAGTAGAACCCAGTAAGTCTCCGACTTCAGAACATTCAAGTTTCAGACTTTCACAGGTATGAATGGAATTTATGTTATGAATAAATTGTGGAAATAGCTTTCATTTCTGCTGGCAAAAATAGTTCTCTTATAGTATTTGCACGTGTGTGTTTGATTTTTTTAATACATTGCACTGTATGCTTGTGTCAAAAGTATAGTTAGATTTAGGAAAGAAGCTGATTTACTAACTTTTTTCCAGAACAGACCTCATTGGTAAGTCAGGAAGTTACTTATTGAGCAATTATAATGACCAAGAGCCCTTGAAATAATACATCTGGAGATCATAAAACCTGATCGAATATCATCATTTCTTTTTATGTATGATGAAACTGGACCTCTGAAAAGTTATGACAGCCACTCAAATTTGTTTTTCCTAAGTGCATTCTGGGAGGAATATATTTTTCCTTTATTGAAGTAGAAATAAATGAAGGAAATGTATTTATTATGTACAAATTTATCAGTTATTTTCATTACACTTTCAGTAATAAAATAATTACAGGAATTTACTTAAATAGCCCAAAATAATATGTCTTTAAATGTAGAACTTGATAATCTTAGGCAAAGGATAAATTAGGAACTGAAAAGGTATTTTTAAAGTTAAGTTAGAATATTATTGGTCTCTTACTTATGGCTTTAAATGTTACCATAGGAATGATTTCTCTTCCATATTGAAATTGTTCTTGATACCAGAATAAAGTTAAGGATCCTGATG
This sequence comes from Cuniculus paca, assembly GCA_004365215.1. Taxonomy (NCBI): domain Eukaryota; kingdom Metazoa; phylum Chordata; class Mammalia; order Rodentia; family Cuniculidae; genus Cuniculus; species Cuniculus paca. Next base: position 10,155 of record RJWT010050482.1, read on the forward strand.
CTACTCTTGTCCCAATATCATCTAACTTGCTGAACATTGAAACAGCCTAGCAATTTAATCCATAATGTTCTTTGTATGAGCCAGGCTTGGTGGGGCACTCCTATAATCCCAGCACTTGGGAGGCTGAGGCAGAAGGATTGTTGTGAGTTTGAGACCAGTGTGGGATACAAACTGAGCCCAAGGCCAGCTTGAACTGTATAGCAAAACCCTGTCTCAAAAAAAAAGACAAAAAAATAAAAAATAAAAAACATATTCTTTGTATGATTAATATTTTTACTGGTACAGGAAGATCAGATCTTGATGGTTTTTCTAACAATTCTTGACCAGGATCAACTAGCATAGGTAGGCTCAGCCTTCACTGAAATCACATCCTTGTCATTTACTATTTATGTTACACTACTTTGTAATATAACACACACATTTTTATTCTATATATATGTAATGAATTTTATACATGAATCATCTTTCCAAAGAATGCATATACTTTTATCTATGTATCGTCTTTACAGGAAGAGTATAAGCTAACCAACTAAATATTGCATTATTATAAAACATCCTAACTCAAAATTAAAACACAAACTTTGAATAGAGATTGAAGCAATGGAAAACGTATTCCTGTTCCAAATGATGCATTATCTGATAAAGTTATTCTAATCACAACTAGGATTGTGACCAGAATATAAAATTATAC
>RJWT010050483.1:0-10846 GCA_004365215.1 Cuniculus paca
GCAGGTTTCATTCAGAGGGCAGCTGGCCACGCAGACCTGACTCTTCAATACTCTTGGATACTGCTGCTTGTCTTGGATGACGCCTGAGAACTCAGACTTGCAACCCTGAATGCCCAGCTCATCGCCAGTGATCGTAACTTGGACACTCCATTTATCCAACTGCCTAAGAGGTGAGGGCACGCTTCTTTTAAAGGTAAGTTTCCTTGTTTCATCTTCATAACACATATCACTAAATATTTAGAATATATCAGTGTTTTATGAAAAGAATATAAGAATAACAGCATTTATGTAAAAGAAAAGAATAAAGATCCTATCCTTGGGCTATCACCAGTATTTTTATTTTGATGTAATAACCTTCCAGACTTTTTGAATATGCATCCATATATTTAGAGTTAGTTTTTACTTAAAAATATATTCCTCTACAAGGGAGATTGAATCATACACACACATATGATAAAGACAATAGGGGTGTAACAAACACTTAACTCACCATTTACTTCAATTTGGTCTTGTATTATTGATAAAATAATGCCTTGTATGGCACCATTGTTTAACACTTAGCATTACTCTCACCTGAGGCACCCCATCTGATTTTCACACCACACATAAGGGATAGACAAGATAAGAGGCAGCGTTCTCAACCAACCACAGGAAAGCAATTGCCAAGCAGTGAGATGGGGCTGAGCAAGGTGTTGATGCTTTGAAAGGAAAGGTGACTGTCACAGGGTAGTGCAAAGTCGGGTCCTGGAGAAACAGCCTTGGGTCCTGGGAGCTCCACACAGGGCTATGTGCCACCATGCCCATCTTCACTGTCCAAAAGTCACAGTCCGGGGACTGGGCCTTCTAGTAATCCATGCTGAATTGTTGTGAGTCAGAGACACCAGATCTGCAGAGCCCACTTCTCACAGTCTTTAGACCCTCAATCACAACTCCTTAGCTTAGCATAAAAAAATCACTCATTGTTGGGCTACCCATTCACACCAACTCATCAGGGCAACCATCCTCTATAAGCCAAAGCTGTTAGAAGAGCATTTTTAAAATTTAGCTTGCAGAACATCAGAGGAGAGGCAGGGTTACCCCTTACGCGGTTGCTCTTTACGAGCTTCTCATCGCCCCTTGTGAGGCAGCAGCTATACCATCCCTTACCAGCTCCCATCAGGGTCCAACTCACCCCAACTGCTTTCCCATTCCCTGTCTTGCGCTCTAGACTGACTCACTTTCTGCTCCCCCACGTTTCTCCAGCCAGGGAACCTCTAGTCACTCCATGTTCATTCACCGAACAGCCATCAGGTCCATGCCTGCTTCCTTGGTTATAGCCAGGTTGCTTCAGTTGGGTCCAGGGTTTTCTCAAGTCACTGGTCACACGTGTGTGCACAGCATCTGGTTTTACTCCTGCACATAGCTCATCCTTTGCTTAGACTGTGGACTTGGTCAATTTAGATCAATAGGATACCTTCTACTTCAGCTCCTGCTTTTCTTGGAATAGGCATGGGCCACATTTCAGGACTCTGCTTTTGCTGTAACCTCTGCTTCTCCTGACTTCTTCAGGTCCTTAGGCACATGTCACCTCTCCTGATGCCTCCTCTGGATTCCATGTAATATTGTGGTATCTTTCCATGCATGTATCTCCTTCCCTTGCCTATGTTCCCCTTATACTTATCATCCATTTCTCTACCTTGAAAGTTGCATATTTATTCATCTTATTTGTTGTCAGTCAAAATCCATTAGCACATAAGCTCTATGAAGGGAGAGACTTCTGTATGAATTGTTTGTAATGTGTACAGCTTCTAGGAGACAGTCCAGCACAGACTAGGTGATGAATTTATATTTACAAAAGCAGATAAGTGAATGATTCTCAACCCCGACTGATATTAAACTTCTGGGGAGTTTGGGAGAAACCTTAACCCCACTCCCAGAGATACTAACCTAGCCTAAATGGGGCCCAATATGAAAAGTAAACTCACTCGGTGAATCTAATGTATGACAGGGTTAGGACCTGTCAATTTAAACTCTCATAGTACTTAAAATTATCTCCATTTTTGGCAGAGAATTTGGACCATCACCCCAACTTATTAATAGCGCTGAGCTCTATTTTCTGACTTGTCTTCATGTCCACCCTGATAAGAACCTAGAAAAACATCTAGAGAAAGAATGCAATTTATTTCAAGAGTAACACATTGACATAATATCATGGAACAAAATAAAATCACAAAAAAATTGGAAATTTTCTACACATCCTGGAAAACACTGAAATTGATCCACACTAATGCAGGGGAAATTGGGAAATCCAAAGAGAGAAAGTAAATTTCTCCGGGGCTGGGGATGTTCCATCTTTCTGGAGCTCTACACAAAGATATTCAGGTTCATAAAATAAATAATGAAGCGGCATTTGTAGGCTGGGTAAACAAATGGAATTTAGAAGCCCTTGTATTGGAGATGTAGGCCTGCTATGACTCCCCCTAGAGTATCCTCCCGGCTGTCATAATTGATGCAAAACTCATTAAGCCGTAATTGTTGTGCAGCCTGTGCTCGAGAAGGTCCTTGAATACGCACCAAGAAGTCATTCTCATCCCCACCAGTGCTCCCCTCTGGATGCAGAAAATCATTTTTGGCCACCCCATGCTGAGCAGGATCCATGAACTCGGATTACAGTTTGCACCGCCCAACTGTGGCGTCCTCTCACTCACTGCTCATTTGCTTTCAGAGATCTGACAATGTCAGCGGAGAAATTTCATTCTTGGCACATTTAAAAGGCAAAAGGGGGCACAGGGGAGTCTACCAAGGCAGTAATTTTCTAGGTAATCATCCTAATGTCTTCATCCTGAGTGCATTTGTACTACTAAGCTAATTAAGGGAGTTCATTTTCATACATGGCACAAAAATGCCCATTTGCTGGTAACACTGCCTGGTGCCAATGCCTGGCTCAAGGTAACTAGAGAAGATGAGTTGATGTTCTCTTTCCGTTACTGTCACCCAGCTTGGACTAGGAAGAAACACATCTGCCAGCTTGGCAGATGTGGCCAAGACATGGAGTTTTCTAAAGATTGTGGGAGGGAGCTTCTAATACTGCTACCAGTCGTTGAACAGTTCCCTAAATGCATTCTTCCCACATCTCAGCTGCGCAGCTCACAAAAGATGAACTGAGAAGTGGCTGATGCAGGCGTGACTCACACAGGAGTTCTGTACTTTGCTAAACCAAGTAGTTGTGGCATCTGGCTGCCCAGCTTCTTCCTGAGCTGCAGCCTTCTCTCTCAAGCACTCTCGAGTCTGGGTGGTGGCATCAACTTATGACAGCAAATGAAATTCTAGGGAACTCAAGCTTTCCATGCCTGCAATCTGGTGACTCTAGAATAAAACCGGAGCTTATTAACAAAGCTTTCTCTCCTCTCCAGGAGAAAATATATTGTTGTGTGGAGCTGGAGGAGAAAAGACAAATGGGAAAAACTCTTGCACTGTTAGTGGACTGGGTGCACAGCTGAACTTTCAGGAATGAGGAGAACAAGACTGGTGAGGAGACAGATGCCATCCTCAGGGACATCGAGAAGCCACCAGCTGGGTGGGCAGGGAGGACAAGAAGTTGGAGCTCACACCTGATTCTAATATTTCTTTGAGAAATTCTCTGTGGATCTTCTAGTCCATTCCACTCTGGAAGGAAATCCAGTGGAGTGGAGTAGAAGCAGCTGAATTTGTGTCTTGATCCCTAATAAACTCTACCACCTTATGTAAATTGCCACCTTACTGAGCAACTTTCTCAGTATTAATGACAGTGTTAATCCCTTCCTTAGAGGACTATAGAAAAGATTGCATCAAATAGTTTATATGCAGCATTGTGCACATAATAGGCATTAAGAACCCTCACTTTCTCCGTTCTGCTGCATCTGAAATCAAAAGATGTGTCGCCTTCACAAAGGGAACAATACATGTTTTCAGTCTAAATAAATTATTAGAATGAAAAATTCCCAACCTTTCCTTAGATTTTGATGGACTTTGTTGCTCTGAAGTACAATTTCTCGTGTATTTGGTTTATTTCGCTTAGCATTATTATCTCGAGGTATATTCATTTACGTATAAATACCTCCATTGTGCAAAAAAACCACATTTTCTTTATTCATTCCTCTGTTGATGGATATATAGGTTGTTTCCAAGATTTAGCTATTATGAATTGTGTTATGTTAAGCATGTTTATGCATGGATCATGATGACTCGTATGGTTTTTCTTATATGAGATACCCAGAATATAAATAAAAACAAAATAAAGGAGAGATAATAGGAAGAAGGGAGATCTTCAAATGGGAGGAGGACAAGAGATGGGGGAGGGAAAAGGATTTTAAAAAGATAATCAAAGAAAAAAATGAAAATAGAGCTTTCTAAAATAGGGAGCTCAAGAGTTGGAGGGAGCAGGAAGGAATGGGAGAAAAAGGGGACAAAAAAAGAATTAAGATGTGTTATGTACATGTACAAGCTCCGCATGATAAATGTAATCATTCTGTACTACAAACGTGCTAATAAAAACAAAGTATCATTTCATTTCTACCCCATCTAAAAGTTTGTTTTGACTTCCAGATTCAAAAAAGAACAAGTTGGCTATGCCTATTACGAATCACTAACGGAGATCTAGCAGGATAGATATTCTCAAAACTGCCTAAGAGTCAGCAAAAAGTAATCCCTGCCACCCTCATGCAGGAGAAAACGTGTGCACCAGAATGCAGCTTGGCAACTGTCTGAAAACATGTGGAGGGTAGGAAGAAAACTGCCAGGCAGAGTTGATTGGAAGCCAGATGTATCTTGGCAAACACTAGTTTCCCAAACACCCCCACACAGTAAAATGTTTCACACTGCAGGGCCTCAGGACTCTAGCAACCAAACTCCCATCTTTCTACTGCTACAAAGTACTACTTTCCTCTTCTATCATCTGGAGTCTCACCAACTTCAAAGAGATAAGGAAAAGTTTCACATCTAATGATTGCCCTGGAAATATTATTCTTAAACAATGTGTTGGCACATACCTCTAATCCCAGTACTTGGGAGACTGAGGCAGGAGGATCCCCATGAGTTCGAAACCAGCCAGGACCACATAATATGTTCAAAGCCAGCCTGAACTATATAACCAGACCGTGTCTCAAAATCAATCGATCAATCAATCAATAAGAAAGAAATACTGTTTTTATATCCTATCATATGATAAACTTTGAAAAGGGAAGAAGCAAAGGCAGGACTCAAAAGCTTACTTGTTTATGCTAAATGTTCTTGAAAAGATTCCAAACAAGGTAGAAGAATATTTGTTTATTTGCTCACTTTTATGTTACTTTGTTTTGCTTTGCCTTATTTCCACTCACTGACCTGTAGTTACTAAGTATTTCCTCCCTTGAGAAGTGAAACTACAAACAATTATCCCCTACTTGTAGGTACTTTAACAAGGAATATCTTACAGGTTTCTGGAAATTCTTGACACAAAAATCAGTCAATGTCATGCCAGGGGAGTTTGCGTTCTTGTTTTTGTTTTATTTTGAGTAAAATCTCTTCGTTTCTGTCTCTCTGTCTCCATATTTTTTAAATGACTATGTTCTTATAAAATACAATGAATGTCTTAAACAATAAAATGCAAAGAGAATCTAGCCTAGTCTGCTTTTTTGTTAGTATATATTTGCAAGAAATAATGTTCACATTTCTTCTGTGGAGTTGGTGCAAGTATACAATACGTCTTAATTCCTTTTCCATTCCCATTCCCTCCCCTCTGCTTCCCTTCACCTCTTGATCCCCTCTCCATTTGAGAAAGATCTATATCCATGCTTCCTGTTATCTTATTTTTATTTTACTCTTTGTTTGTAATTTGGGATTTTCATGTAAGAGAAACCATGTGATATTTAAATTTGTGTACCTGATTTATTTCACTTAACATTATGGTCTCAAGGTACATCCATTTTCCTACTAATGACTCCAGTTTATCTTTCTTAATGGCTGAGTAATGCTCCATTGTTAGCTAAGGACCTTATATGTGTTATCTGGTTAACCCCTATGACAACCCTGCCAAGGAGACTTTACATGAATGAACATTTGCTGACTTGTCCCACATCACGCAAACATGAGTGAAAGGGGCATATTCAAACCCAGCTCTATTCAATGCTAGAAATTCTTCTCATTATTCAACTGGAGTTTCCAAGGGAATTCTATGGGCTTGATCACTGGGAAAATAGGAAGAAGGAAGTGTAAGAGCAACGCAACACAAGCATTTCACCTATGATGGTTTGGCAGAAGATGTGGCCCAGCTTTTTGATGGGATTATTCCTGAGACAGCAACATCTCTGCAATGGAACTTGGGAAGAATATTGGTTATGGAACAGAAAGTTCGTACTCAAGTCTTAGCACACACAGAGTTTCAATTAGGTGCATTTGCTCGATCCTTGGAAACTTTCTGAACGACAGCAAGATATGGGACTGTAGACTAGAAAATAAGGGACTGGAAAATAGGGACAAAATTGAGGATTGTATCTTCTATTTCTCCAAAAGCAAGAATTGTGCAGCCATTAATGGCACATTCACACATTTGTTTCAGTATTTACTGAGTACAGTCTCTCTTCTTGGCACTGTACTAGAAGGGGTTGGTCCAAGGTGAATAATACATGAATCCAGTCCTGAAAGATGGAAAAAAAATAGTAAGTTAATGAGAAGCGGGGCATGGTAGTGCCTGCCGGTAATCCCAGCACTCTTCGAGGCTAAGGCAGAAAAACTGTAAGAAGTTCAAGTCCACCTTGAGCAATTTAGTGATTTAGTGAAACCTTGTTTCAAAGCTAAAAATAGAAAAGAGTTGGAGATGCCGCTCGGTGCAAAGGCCCTGGGTTCAATCCCCAGTAGCTCAATCAATCAAATAAAATAAATTAATGAAAAAACCCTTCCACTGGAGATACACACACTTAATGAGAATTCAGGTTATGTAATGAACAGTCATCATAAGAAAATGATGGACCAAATGCCACGTAGTTCAGACAATGGAGAGATTATTATTAGCTACATTGATCCTGGGTGATTTCATGGAGGAGATGACATTTTATCAGGGATTTGAAATATAGGTAAAAGTCATATACCTTGAGATAGGGTACAGATGAAATACACACAGGCCAAACCATTCCACTGCCTGGGGCAATCAATCACTCTAGTCTCTGCCTGGATTATATATTCTGTATCAAGGACCACTAGTCCTGACTCAAAAGGTTTACTCACTAGCCTTCTTCCTTCCCCTTTTAGAAACCTTAAAAATTTTAGGTACATTTTCGTGTTAAGTGGATAAGGATATCAGGTGTTGTCATACACAGCACACACAGACATGCACACACACGCACACAAACTAGAGGCAGACACACAAGTTCTGTATTCAGTCAGTGGAGGACACTGCAACTAACAAAAATGTGTGGAAAGGAGGAGATAATGCACTCAAAAATTTGAATCTCAGTAGCAAAGAGAGAGATACAAAAGAGAAACAAGTTACCTTCTCCCACAGAAACCTAGCAAGTCTCAGAGTGGTTGACGACAGATGAACTGGAACCAAGGATGGGATATATGTCAGCGTTTGTTGAAACTCTTGTTTCAGGTCCCAATCCATCCTTGCCCCACCAATCAACTGCTTCTCTGCCATGGCTTATGCCTAGATGTCCCTCCAAAGCCTCATGTGGTCTTAGGTGGGGTTTTTCAGAGGTGGTTGTATGTAGGGTGTGTGATGCTGGGATTAAGGATCTGATGCTTGGATCAAGGGTGTGTAATTACCAAATTAGTCTACTGATTGGTTTTGCAGTGTTGTGGGTATGGATAATGGGAAGGTCCACCCTGAGTGCCGGGGCCACTGGTCCTCCGGCATGTAGCCTAGGGAGAATATAAGGGACAGAAAGAGGGCTGCCACTGTTGCTTGCAACTTCATCACTCTCCTGTTTGCTGCACTCTGCCTGTTCTTCCCCTGCAATGCCACCCTGCCTTGGAACCAGACAACCACGAACTGAAACCTCTACAAACGGTGAACTACAATAAATCTTTCCTCTTTTAACATTGAGAATCAAGTATTTTGTCTCAGCAATGAGAAAAATAACTAAGACATTCCCTTCTGAATATCTTAGGGAAAATCTACAGGCCAGAGTTAAGATCTCCAGGTACAAACATCGGCTGTTGCTTAATGGAAGTTGCCTGGAGTAGAATCTGTCATCAGTGTGCATCAAACTCTTGAATAGTCTCATTTTAAAATGAGCTTTTTCATGCTTGAGCCATAAATAGGACTAGACATCCCAGTACCTACCAACCCGAAAGACAAGAACCATCAGGAAAAAAAGAATTTAGTGCAGAGGTAAATTCTGGAATACAGAAGGAAAAACTAAAGGTAAATGGTAACTAATATTCCCAGAGTGGTGATAAAACAAGACACTGCTTCCATGCAATCAGAACAGGTGTTGTCACAAAGAAGAAAGAAAAAGGGAGGAAAAAGAAAAGCCTAAAAAAGCAACCTCTAGAAAAGGGAGTTATAAATTGTTGCTCCTAGGCACCAGGATAGGATGATAGGAAACACCAGCCCTGCAAAACCCTTTAAGTAGTACTTAAATCTAAGCATGTCTATATATTATTTTGATAAAACAAATTAAAATTGCCTAAGATTTAGAATTAGGCTTATAAAATCAAAGTCTTGTGATTATTCTAAAAACTCCATTCTCTCCCTTCCTCTCAATAAACAGCTAAACTGGGGTTTAAAAAAAAAATCTAATGAAGTGCTACCTACTCATGAAGAGCAACAATTTGTGGCTTAGAGCAACCAAATAGAGGCTTTTTAATTTCTGAAATTTAAGACTTGTATTTAAAAATGTTACTCTATGTTTTATACTAGCTCATTGCTCTGTGTACTTATAGCTGAAAAGTACCTATTAGCCTTGGGGAAAGCTTAAAATTTGATTGAATGCTAAACAAATACACATAATTGAACATTATGGGAAGCCAAGTACTTATCCAGTGAATAAAATCAACAGTTACAATTTCAGACAGAGCAGACCGAGATTTCTGTATACTTTTCTTCTTAGGTTGTTAAGTAATGCCTAAGAAATAAAAATCTCTTCCCCAGTAAGGATGTGCTCAAAGATTTAAGTTCAAGTACCTTCATTTTAGCAAGGTTCATAATAATTGCAGATTGAAGACTAGAAGGCCATCAGCAGAGTATGAGTTGAATGATGTGATGCATTTCTACAATGGAATGTACTCATCTGAGACCTGAAAACATCCTTAGTTACTAAAAAAGATGGTATTTGTAAGAGAAATAAGCAATAAATACCCCAATCTGAATTTGATGTGATCTCATATTTGGCTTCACTTGCATTATTTATATATTGCAATATTTTACCTCAATTAGAAACTTGCTCTACAATTTACTAATGTTGTGGTGGAAAGTACTGAAACACTTTAGCCTTCAATTTATGATGTGCAAAATAGGAACACTGGCAGTTCTTACACCATCCTGTTGCTGTGTAAGTGAGTAGATGCATATATGTTAAATACTTGGCGCATTTCCTGGCCTGTGGTAATCGCTGGGCATCAGGGAAGGTGTTACAAAAGAAGAAAGAGATGAAGAGCTAGTATATGGGCCATCAGTGTTATCTCTGGAAGATGGCATTTTGGGCACCTTGAACTCTTTTCTAGCTTATAAATGACCTTCAAATTTTCCATAAGTGTATTGCTTTTTATATAAAAGTGCATATTGTAATAATTTCGTATTAGTACCAGAAAAAAATAAGACAGTGCAACTCTGATTGATAGTCTATAGTGGAAAAAGGGAAACAACTCCATTGTTCTGCGGTTTAAATAATTCTCTTATTAGAGTGCTGGAAGTGTTATTCAGCCAGGGACATACAGATGGATTCTCCAGGGTCTAAAAATTTTTCTCGGTTTGTTTCACCCATCACAGCGTATTGGATTGGTAATTCCAATGATATCCCTAAAAAATCAACGTAAGCCTGTTTCAAGATTGTGGATGACCACATAAACCAAACGCTACCAAGTGGCCTCAGTGCATGTGACTTTGTCCAGGGTAGAAAGAGAACAGCCTGAACAGTCACGATGCCATTTTGCTCAACATCACGCTGCAGGAATGAAGGTCTTAAACAAAAAAGTTATGCGTAGCAAGCTCTAAAACTTTAAAGAATTCAAGTCATAGCAGCTGCACGGAAGGAAGTGGTTCAGTTACAGCAAACATCGTATATTACAATAAACTTCTACTGTTAATTCAAATTTTACAATGTTTATGCTACTATTTACATTTAATTTTATAAGTGCACTTGTTATTTATAGTCATTTAAGAACCTTAAGCTTTTAATAGTTAATACTTAGTTTTATGTTTATGTGCTTAAGTGACAAAAATTATGTAAAGATTTGCATGCTTATGGGAAATTTTTTCTCTCGAGTTTATACATTCAAGTCAATACATAATATACAGCGTATGTTTAATTGGAACAGAATTGAATTAATTTCAGTTTTTAAAAATCTTTATTATGTTCCTTGCATTAGGTTAGCAATCTAGACACTACAGAAAGCGTTTACATTGTAGCATTGGTACTCGGTGGTCTTACAGTTTTTAAGATGTTATTCATCCAACCATTACACAGCAAAATAAAACAGTTCGTGGTTGAGCACCTGGAGTCATTTAGCTAGTCTTTCTCTAGGAGTTTAGCTAAGGGCAAAAGCCTAGTGGGCTGCAATGGGGAGGGAAAGCTTGCAGAGGGGTGAGGACTTGAGTTTTGGTCTTGATGAAGGGGCAGAAAGTGACTCCAGGTAGAAAAGCCCATAGAAAACCATGAGGAGACAGCCATGAGGGTCCTGCACTGCACCT
>RJWT010050484.1:0-10843 GCA_004365215.1 Cuniculus paca
AAAAAGACACGCTTTCAGAATTTCTCCCAACCTCTGGGTATCCCCAGGTGAGTGTTCAGGGTACAAGGGCCCCAAGGCCCCTTCCCAGTCACAGAAAGAAAAAGAGAAGCAGGCCCCCAACTGTGACAACTGCAATTACAAGGGGCTGCAGCTGTCCACTTGGGGGTTGGAGGGGGTAACAGGTGCCTGGTGAAGACAACTACCATTCTCTTGCTGATCCCAGTCTTGTTGCAGGTGGTCATGTAGAGGCTTGAGGAGGTACCTACCAGTTGACCCAATTTGTGCCCCACCTACGGATGGAACCCCTGGATTGGGCCAGGGAGAAGCAAACAGACTTAGGGGAGTCCAGCACTGGCCAGCCTGACCTGCCCTCTTTGACTCCCAGTTGCTAGATGTTGGGCTTTGAGCGCTGTGGGAAGAAAGTGAATTACAGCTGCCCAAGGACCAGTTCTCCTGGGTCCCTCTGGGGTTATGGGATGTGAGATGGGCCTGGGACGGGTCCCTCTGTATTTACCAAGAAACCTCAACTACCACCAGAGTCCACGCAACAGCCCCTACCTACCTTGGCCACTGGGGAAACCACAGAGGTGGATTGGATGGACTGGAGGCCAAACCCATGACAGTCCTCACCCATCTACCACTCACTTCCTCAGCTTCTAGCCAGCTCTGTTTTCTTTTTAGTCTGCCTACCCACCTAGGCTGAGCTGAGGTTTCCCCAAATACCATCACATCATTCTCTGTCTACTTGTAGTCTCTCAGGAGTCACAGCAGCACCCGCAAGTAGGCCTGACAGTGGAGGAAGGAAACAGGACTCAAGGGAGTTCAAGCAACCGGCTTCTAACAGGCCTAAGATAACCAACAATACTCAATATCCTCTCTCCCTGCCTTGCCCCATGTTGCTCCACTGAGTAGTCTGTGATCAAGAACAGGCCTCCTAGGGAGACCCCATGCCTAATACCAGGCCCACATGGATCAACATGTCTAATCCCAGGCCCAGATCCAACCAAACCCAGGTGAAGTGAGTGCCATTATGTGGCTTAAACCAGATGTAGTGGCTGCTACGGAGGGTGGGACGGAGACAGCTGGCTTTCTCCCCCAGGACCTGCCACCCTCTACCCCATAAGTAAAAGCTTCTTCCTTAGGCTCTAACCTACCAACATGTACACCGAGTTCATTCTCTTCAGGATAGAATTTTGGATTTGTGGGTGGACTCAGGGCATGAGGTGGTCCACTGATTAAGAGACCACATGAGATCAAAGGCATTGACCAAGGGTTCTTATTCCAGCTGGCCAGTGTTGAAGACCTAGGTTTGAATTTCAGCCTTCCATAGATGCAAGCCATTTAACTCTCCTTGAACCTGTTTCCTTCCTGTAAAATAAAGTGAATACCCACCCACTTACCTCTTGCTGTGGCTAGGGTTAAATCACCTAACATAAGGAAGTTCTTTGCAAACTGTAAGGCACAACCCAGACAAGAATTGTCGTAACGCAGAGCAATACAACTAAAAGAGGATGAAGGAGCCCAACCTGTGCTTCTCCCCATGTCCACACTGCCGCCGACAACTCCAACCACAGGAGAGGACACACAGCGTCAGCACTGCAACGAAGTTTGCTCTCAGACTGGCTGCAACATCTGCGCAGGTCAAGGTGAGGAGAACTTGAGGGCCCCATAACATTTAAGTTGGAATGGTCTAGTGTTCTTAGGGCCATTGAGGGAGGAAGGAGGAACTGCTCTCGGAAATCCCCGTGTAATACCCCTGCCAGGTCAAAGTGGAGTTTCCATGGACCTCGAGTCAGCACAGGATGGAACATGGACCTTCTTGTCCCAAAGCAGAAGTCTGGAAAGTAAAGTGCATCGCCCCTCCCCAGCCACGTCCATGACACACAGAACATTCACAACCTTTATTGTGGGTGAGAACTTTGCTACAGCTTTGGGAGTAAAAAGTAAAATTACAACGTAAGTCCTAGGCCCTGGAGGAGCCTAAAAAGAAAAAAAGAAAAAAAACTGAGGAGGGCACGGGGTCCTCCTTCTACCCAGGAAAGGTGCAGAATGAGCCAGGCCTAACCATAGGGCCATGGTTCTCTAGAAGCTTAGGTCCTGGGCTGATTGGCATTATGAAACATTGTGAACTTAAATATATATAAATAGAGAGAGACCTAGGCAATAAGCCAGGCCCTCCCCGCTTCCAAACCCCTGGAGACCACAACTAAGGCCTTATCTTCTCCTTAGTCGTACTGGGAAGTAGAAGGTAAGGGAAGTCATCTTTGGAGTGTTTTGGTTTTTCTTATTTATGCACAAAAAAAAATCTGCAACTCAAAATAGAGATCTCTGTCCCTCTTTGCAACTGCCTGTCTTGGTTTTGCCACCTGTGTGTGGCTAAAGGGAGTGGAATAAACATGAAAAGAATGGATGTTTGGGTTTTAGGGATGGGAAGAGGGGCATCTTAGAGACCAGAGGAAAAATCCTTCCCCAGACGACTCTAGATACAGTGAAGCCTGATGATTCGGCCCATCCCCCCCAACTTACACCCCATCCCATTTGCCTCCCACTGCCTGGGTTCACAAACATACCCAAAGGAATGTGCTGCCATCTAAAGAACATTTCCAAAAATAGACCCCAATGTCCTTAAAAAGAGGTTAAATATTAACCCTTTGGGTGCTGGCCTTGTTAGGCAGTTGAGGCCAAAAGTGATGTCCATGAAGATTTGTCTGGCGTTTGGCCAAAACCCCGACAGATCAGAGTGGCCAGGGGTTGAGACACCACAGCATACTTTCTCAGTGTTGAGGGACAGTGAAGGTTTCGTAACTCAAGGAATTCAGTCCAGAGAAATGATGTCTGACCGACAGCCCGTCAAAGAGGGACCAGAAGGCAGGGGTCCTCCATGTCCCTCCCTCAAGGCCCCTCCAGGAGCCACAATGCTGCTCACACGGCCAGGAGGGGTTGCTGGAGTGGAGGTGCGGTGTGAGCTCCCCAACGTGGGGGCCAAAGGGCCCAGAAAGTGGGAAGGGGTCCCCCGGTACTGGAAGAAGTGGCCAAGGGCATCCTGTTCATCTAGCGAGGTGATGACGGAAGGACCATAGTGCTGGGAAGAATCAAGGGCACAGATTAAGATTTTATCCTGACTTACTTACCTTCTATCACTCATCCTAGGGACATTTTATAGAATAAGTCAACCCCTGTGAGTCTCAAGGAATTCTCAAGAAGCAGGAGGATCTGACTCTATCCTACTTCCCCCACATCCTTCCCCTCTGCCCACCTTAAGGCAGCCCCACCAGCTCACTAAGTTCTTGGCCTCGTGGGCATCTGAAGTGCATACATTGTCCAGTTGACAGACATGTGGACATTGTGCTCTAAGTGCCCATGGCATGTAGGGGTGAGCAGGCAGGGAGAGAACTACACTAAACACAGAAACAGGATCTAGGAAGACGTAGGGAGTGAAGGAGGCATGGCATCAGTGCCTAGAAAGGAAGCTTCAGAGATATCAGAGCTTCATAGGAAGAGAAGGCGCCACTTACCTGACTCTCAGTCTGAAGAAAAGAAAATAAATCTAAACCTGGTAAGAAAAGAAAAATCAAAGTCAATCTTCTGTATAAAGTTCCCACCGGGCCTGGTGGTAAACGCCTATAATCCCAGCACTCGGGGGGCTGAGACAGGAGGATCGTTTCAAGTTTGAGACCAGCCTGGGCTACAAAGTGAGTTCAAGGCCAGCCTGAACTGCATAGTGAGACCCTGTCTCAAACAGACAAAAAAAAAAAAAAAATTTCCTTCTAAAGCGTGAGGTCGTGAGTTCAATCACCGGTACCAAAAAAAAACAAAGTTCCCTTCCAGCTGGGTGTGGTGGTAATCTCAGCGCTTGGGAGGCTGAGGCAGGAGGATTGCCACAAGTTTGAAGCCAGTGTGGGTTACATAGTGAGATCAAGGCCAGCCTGAACTACATAACAAGACTGTCTCAAAAAAAAAAACAAAAAACTTCCTTTCCAAGAGATTCAGGTGGCTCTGAAAAGGAACCAAGGTTCTGGGGAGGGTATGGCAGTACAGAACTCCACTTTAGGATCTGTGTCATACCTTGGATGTCAGCCCCCAGTGGGAAGGCAGGTGGGTAGTCATGTAATGGGAGACTAGACAGGAAATCACTGCCCAGCGTGCCCATCACAGGACTCCGCAGCACCGAGGATGGCTGGTGATTAGACGTCAGGACTCTGTGAAGAGAAAAGAGATGCAGCAAACCACAGATGCCCGCACCCAGCTCAACTTCCCAAATTGGCTTCCTGTCCTCTCCAGCTTTGCCTTGCCCTAGGAGGGTTTGCCTGATCATCAGAAAGCATTCCCTACTGCTTCCCCTGCCCCCTTTGCTGTAGATTCTGCCTTTTTCTTACCCTTTGCTTCCAGGTAAGGCTGGGATGGCAGCTGAGGTGACAGGACAGTGCTTCTTGGTTGGGGGCAGATCCTCCTCGTCGGATGAGCTTTCTATGGTCAAGTCAATAACTTCAACCTTCTTCTTATTCTCTGATGGATTTCCCTCTTGGACTGGGCTATACTGGAGGCCTATGCATGGTAAGAAGAATGTGTCTCAGAGAAAGGTCCATTCAAGATTTTGCTCGGCTAGGGGACAGAGGGTCACTCACCGTCCAGCCCATACCCTGGCGGGGGGCAAACCTCAGATGCCTCCTTTTTGGGTTTCATCGGGCACCAGGATCCATCTTCCATAAACTGGATTTCATCACAATCCGAACAGGAATTAAGAATCTCCATGAATAAACTAGGGGAGGGGAAAGATGAGAATTCAGGAGGGTAGGAGATGGCTGGAATAGCAGTCAGGGTTCTGTGACTCACCTTCTTGTACCTCAGTTTCCTCATTTGTAAAATAGGGATATTAGCCACCCTACTATGCCTGAGTTGTTAGCCTTGCAATAAAAGTTAAGCAGAGTAAGTATGTAGAAGAGCTTTATGAACTTTAGGTGCTAGGTTTTAAAATAAATGTAATCTGAGTATCTATTAGGTGTAGTTCTAGCAATGAGACAAAGAATTCCACAAACTCTCAAAAAAAGACACCACGATATGATGGTGCATGCCTATAATCCCAGCACTTGGGAGGCTGAGGCACAAGGATCACCCCAAGTTCAAGGGCAGCCTGAACTACAAAGGGAGACAGTCAAAAAAGACACGTGAGCAAGAGCTGTAATGAAGGCTCTGGAAGGGAGTTAAAACCAGCTAGGAAAAAGAAATTCTGGCTTATGGAAAATAAAATGCTTGGGGAGGGAGGTAGGCAAAGAGCTTAGCAAAACCAGGGCCTCAAAAGAACCCTGTCACTGTGCTCAGCAAGGGCTCAGGGTGTGGCTTAGTGGTAAAGCACTCACCTAGCATGAGGCCACGGGTTCAACCCCCACTACAATATAAAACAAAATTATGCTTAATAGGAGGTAGGTATAGTAGGAGGTAGTTGTAGTAGGAGGTTGTTGTAGGTAACAAAAACAGTTCAATAGAGTGGCTCTGCCACTGACTAACAGTGTAACCTCAAGCAAGAATCTCTCGAGGCCTGTTTTCTCATTTCTAACGATGGTACTTACAGGGTTATTAGGAGGATTTGATGAGATAATGTGCAAAGTGATCAACATGATGCCTTTTACATACTAAGTCATTAATGCTATGTGCACACACACCTATGTACAGATTGCTAAAACAGACAGGATGAGAGCTGGGGTTTATGTGAAGGGAAGTAAGCCATATTTATTAAAAGAAGGTTCTAGGTAAAAGGCAGCAAAATGGCCCTACCCATCAATAATAAGAGATTCATAGGGAGCCTTCTTGTCACACACGGGACATGTCCATGTTGGCTTCTTCTCATTCATCTGTAGGTAAAGGGCAGCATCGAAGCTCTGCAGGTGGGCGCAGGTGAGGGCACGACATGGGACAGTCAGGCGCATCTTCCCTAGCTGAGAAGAGGAGAGTTCCGTAGTCAGAGCCCCCATTCTGGTTTCATTCCAAAAAACTGCCTTAGTACGCCTTGTAACCCCTGTCAAAGACCCACCCATCCTCCCACTTCCCTTCTCCCCTTGTACCCACCGGGCACATGAGTGACACCCGGAGACTCGTAGTAGCCACTTCACTGTCAGGGTCAGCAGTCAATTTCTCCTTTACTGAAACAAGAGTGAGGCCATAGTATGGGGTCAGCAAGGGAAACCCAGGAATTAGCGAGTCCAAAAGCAGACAGTCTTGGCTGAAAGGCAACTGAACAGACAGTCTTTGGAGACTGATGGGATGTCACATGGGAGTGGTTTGGGATGTGGATTATAGAGGCTGGGTGTGGGAGAAAGGTTTACCCAACCCTGAAGACACTTAAACATAGGTAGGCGACACTTTGGCTATGTTAGAGATGACCTAGAAGGAAGTGAGGCATTATGTGAGTTACACTGGATAATGTAATTCTCTCCGGTCCAAAGAACCCATATCCTATCAGGGCCAGAGTCAGAATCTGAGGAGCAAAGCAGATGTGTGATTGGAATACAGTGAGTGTCATTCATTGCCTAGGAGTGATCCAACTTTTCAACCATGAAGACTAGTAAGGTATATGGGAGAGAGTTGGGATCACATGAAGAGATTGTCACACATAAGCCATGGGTTTCATTATGAAGGCTGGAAGGCCAGAAAATTTGGAGCCAGATCAAAGGGGAAGGATGTTACTCACTCAGTGCCCGTGAGTGGTCTGGGTTCCGGATACCCTTTGCTCTGAGTTTTTGTAGAAGGGTTCCTGCAGTCAACTGCCTCACGAGGTACACAGACAAGGAGTAATTCTGCTTGGGGTGGAGAGAAAGAATTAGTTTCTGCCTCTATTTCCACTATCACCCTCCTTTGGTCCATGAAGACCAGAGACCCAGAACAACGGATGGCTCCTGTGTGCCCTTGACGGTCCTTCCCAGGAACCCTATTTTAGTTACACTCACCCGTCCAAACTCAGATGACCAGTTGACCACGATGGTATTGGGAACAGTGGCCGAGAGTCTAGCCAGCGGTGTGATGTTGATGGGGCGGCTGGGCCTCTTGGGCTCAGCACCGTTCTTGGTCGGGGGAAGGTAACCCTGAGGAAGGAACTGATTAGTGGAGAGATGGCTCTGGCCCAGGTTCTGCTCTAACCACAAAAGACATCTTGTCTCAGGTTACTCACTCCCCAGGGGAAGGCCAGCACTCTCACTAAACAAGGGAAAGGGGACCCATTCAGTGAAACATTATATAGCATTGTATATGGAGTTCATTCCTCATTCACTAAATAAAGAAACCTTATTTACTGACCAAGAAAATAGGAACTCATTCACTGAGTCCTTGAGGAAAAGGGAAAAGGACACCTGACTTCAAACTCTCAGCTCGGCTCTGGGATCATGAGTTCCCTAAGAAGTCTTTGTTTTCTTTTTGTGGTACTTCAGACTGAACCCAAAGCCTTTGCACTGAGCTACATCCCCAGCATTTTTTTTTTTATGAATGTCTCCCTAAATTGCCCATGCTGGGTTCAAACTTGCAGTCCCCCTGCCTCAGCCTCTCAGAGTGCTGGGGATTATAGAAGGTTGCCATTAAACCCAGCTAAGAAGTCTTTCTTGACCCTTTGAGTTGAACTAATGTCCCTTCTCAGGGTCCTGATAGAACCTCTGTTCAACTTTATTTTAGTACTCGCTAGATGACTCTCTGTCAGTAAACAGAGTACCTACTAAGTGCAGGCACTATGCTAGGCACATCTTTCATAGTAGGTTTGCAGTTAATCTTTATGAACTGAAACCAGAGGGGTTGCAGCAGAAGAAGGAACAGCATTTACCGGCAGGGGACACAGTTTCCCATTGACCTTGACAAAGAGGTTGGGGGGGAAATAATCCTCCTGGGGGCAGCTGGTCTCACAGAGACAGAACCTGGTGAGAAAGAACACAGGATGAAAGAATGGGAAGAAGTTTCTTGGGCTGAATCTGGCGAGGCAGACAAGCCCAGAACAGTCATGGATCTCCGTGGCCCTCAGTATCCAATAATTCCAGGGCTGGCATGTGCAGTGACAGAGCAAGGTTATCTCCGAGAAATATCTGTCATACTCCTATTTCACTTCCACCCTCGGGGGAACCCAGTGGGTTGGAGACGGCAGCAACTCACCTCAGCTGCACCTGTATGGTATAATCGCATTTGGCTCCTGGAAGAACCTCTCTGAAACAGGGAAGGAGAGGGAGAGATGTCAGCATGGGACCCCCAGAGAGAGGGACACATGGACAGACAGAAAGTTAGATGTCCAAGGGATAGAGAAGAGGCGTCTGAAAGAATGGGAGGCAGGAGAATAGAACAGGAGGAGAGCGATAGAGAAAAGACAGGGAGCAGAGTCTGGGGTAAGCACCTATGAACAAAACCAAAGGACTCAAAGAGATGTACCTGGACGTGAGAATCTGCTGCACTTGCTGCGGGGTGAGGGCAAAAGTAAAGTGCGCTTCCTCAAACCGCTGACTGGAAGTGGATGCTGAGGACACAAAGAGGCGGTTATTCGCAAACCCATGCACTGGCAGCCATGGGAGCTGCCTCCATCCAAGATTGCTGATCCCACAGGACTAAACCCTAAGAAAGGAGTCCAGCCAAAGCTGAAGTCCAGCAAGACTGAATGACCATAGGAGCCATACCAAGGGTGGTAGGTCGAATGAGCTCCCCGTAGACTTCATAGAAAGGCAACGGTTTCATGGTGACATCAGGGTGCACAGGCTGGGGGAGAGGGGGGTGCATGTCCACCTCACGCTTGGGGCCCAGCAGGGCACCTGGGCCCAGGAGGGCTGGCGGAATGGGAGCTAGAGGGCCAGAGGAGCCTACGGGCGAGGTGCCAGGGGGCAGAGAGAGCATGGAGAGATCAGAGGGCCCCAGGGTCTTCCTGGGAAAGCGACGGCGGTAAAGCTCTTTGATCTTCATCTGGACACTGGGGGCACAGCTGGACTTGAGGAGGTGCAGGGCCTTGGCCAGGAGCTCGTGTTTCCGTCCACTCTTGTTCCGGCCAGCAAAGCCGAGGAGCACCTGGAGCTCAGACACCCGGAAACTCATCACCATGTGCTGTGGAGAAGAACAGAGCTTAAGAATCCCAAGCTTACACAAACCTGTCCTGCCAAGGACAAGTGGTTCTCTTCCCCGAGCAGTGATCAGAAGAATGCTTTGTAGCTAGTGGATTACTGCCAGCCAGTTAAGCTGGTCAAGGGACATCTCAGTCTCATTTTAACAGCTCTCCGGTCAGCCTCGCCAGCACCTCCCAGAGATACAGCAACCCTACTGCCCTATGCCCACAAGTTGACCAGTGTGGAAACAGAGGATGGCAGACAGCAGGCCATGCCCAGACACAACTCTGAGTCCACTATGGCCTCCTACCTCCAGCCTAGACTCTGGGTTAAGCTGCTTATCTCCTCTCATGCTCTTTCTCAAATCCACCCCAGCCTCCTGTGGAGAGGACAGGAGACAGGGAGAAGGAGGAAGAGAAAGCAGGATTCAGCCCAAGCCGCTCCACAGGGAAGGGGCCAGGTGGCTGGAAGACTGTGCCCCTGGCCCATCCCTCCCAACCACCTCAATGTACCTCAGCTGTTTTCCCCACGCCTCTATAGCTTTTATGGCCAGGGTCTCTAGGTCAGGGTTCAATGCCCACAACTCCTCCAAATTTTTTCTCAACATCATTTATGTAACTACTCTCCTTTCAAGGGAAACAGAACCAAAATTTGTGCGTGGGTATGGTGGAGGGTGAAGGGGTGGAGGATGTTATCAATGAATCATGAACCCAGGTAGACTACCTGTTCACTCCATCTTCCAGGAGCCAATATCCTGCTTTTCTCTCACATGGAAAAAATAAGTGATTCAATCTATCCATATACCCCACTGGGGAGGAGGGGTGGAAGAAGAGAGGGCCAAGTTCCCAAAGAGGTCCTGGGGGAATGAAGGTAGGAACCCTGGGCCCGGGCACAGAACCACAAGCACCTCTAAAGCAGACAGAGTCCGGTGGCTAGACCTCAAGCCTGCCTAGGATCGTGGCTCTATTCCAAAGGACAGAAAAAGCCAGGAGGCTAGGGATAAACCCAGTGGCTTAAGGTTCTGCAAGGTGTCCTCAGTGGTCACCTCAAGACAGTGTGGGGATGGGAGAAGGGCTGTCTCCTTAAGGGGCTCTCTTCTGTGAATCTCTAGACCTTGTCACAGACAGGCCTTGCTAGCCCTCCACAGTCCTTCACTTCTTAGGCAGATTTGTCTTGGACCCTTTTTTGAGGAATGCGATGAGAAACTTGCTCTTCTAGCTTTCTCCTCATTCTTATCCTAACTTGTCTTTATCTCTCCATTAGCTTTGCCTGTAACTTCCGTCCTTTCTATCCCAGTTTCACACTCCTCTGCCTCTGCCCAAAGACAGCGGCTCAACGAGGCAGAACCTTCCTCTCAGCCTCCAGGATGCTCCAGCCCCACCCCTCGAGGTGTCGGCCACACAGCCCCGCCCCTCTGTCTCGGCCACCGACTGGTGCGTCCCGAGGCTCAGGAGCCAACAGCAGCCCCAAAGCCTCTACCCTCTGGGCCGTATTTCCCCCGAGCCTCCCCTACCTTTGCCCCCAGTGCCATCCCTACATCTTCCCTTACTGTCGCGTCTCTCGGCTTGATGGACTCGATCCCCGCCTCTCGACAGCAGCTCACCCCCTGGCTCTACCCCTACAACTACCCCTGGCACTAAACCCGACCTCCGCCCGCGTCCCCGCCCCCTGCGCCTCGGCCCCCAACAGCGGCAATTCCCCTCGGCCCCACCCCTACATCTGCCCCGCGGCCCCGCCCCCGGAGCCGCCGCAGCCTCTTCACGCCCGCAGCCGCTTCGCTCCCATCCGCA
>RJWT010050485.1:0-10854 GCA_004365215.1 Cuniculus paca
GGGACTATGTGGGACTTGTACAAAGTTATGAGCTTAGTACAAAAAGACTTTATTCCCTGTAAGGAAGATAACACCTCAGGCCTTGGCAGTACTAAACTCTCACTCCCTGTAAAAGTTACCGCATGTGTGGATTATCTAAGTCTCTTGGTAACCCCTTCCCTTTCCTTCTTATTGCCTAGACTTAGGTCATTCAGATGTTTGTTTGAGTTATCCCCAGAGGTATTGTAGAGAGGAGGGGCAAGCAACACTGACATGAATTAACTAAAGAGATTTTTACCAAATAGCCATTATTGTGAATCTGTTAAAAAAATGTAAAGATTTTTAGCAAACTCTATTTCGTGTAATCCCCAAATGTGCAAAGTCTAAATAAAAGGAAAGACTGGCTATACAAGAAAGTCAAAGTAGGTATTCAAAGATGCATGCAAAGAAACTACTAGAATTGGCAGAAGTAACTGGAGTCAATCTGAAGCAATGAGTGAAAAGCTATTTACAAGTTGCAAGGAAGGTAACAGACACAAGAAATGAGAAGGCCAATAAAATGAGTGGAAGGTTGATATTAGATGATATCAAAGAGACAGGGTGATAAATATATTTTTGACATCTGTTTTATGAAATTAAATCCTGCCAAAGTTAACACTGTAGTTTCTGCAAAAAGGGAACCTGAACTTCAGCCTCCTTCTATTTTTCCAGTTATCCTTCCAGGAATGGTTCTGTGCCTACATGGAACAGGCAACTTTGTCAAATTTGTACAAGGGTATCACATGGGGTGATAGTGAAACTGCATTGCAGGATGTAGGCTTAAAGTAAAAACCTAAGGATGAGTGACTCAGGATCTTGAAATAATCTGAAGGACATCAGTTGGGTCTTTATATTGAAGAAAGCTACTGATAAGCCTCACAGAGATAATTTGAGAAACCCTCAAGGTAAAAAAGAGGTCAAGCGCCATCCTGAATTCCTCCAAAACCAATTAGATGACTTTTGATATCATTTAATTGTATGATGCCAAAAAGGGGGTGGGGTGAAAATTAAGAAAAAGGAAACTTGAAGATAAATTGTAGGCAAACTTTCCTGACAGTTCTTAATAGTAGCTTGTCCTTACAGTCATCACATCAGAGCAGAGAGCACTGGAAATAGCATGACTGTAGAAAAGATCTTGTGATGGGAGGCAATAATAGAAAAAATGTTTTCAAATGTGCCTTTTATTTTCGAGAGGGGATGAGCAAAGAGAATTATTTCAAATTCTCAATTTGAGATTGAACAATTGAACAATGCGTTCAATTCTAGGCCCTATTACTAGCAGTGAAGTAGAGGACAGTCACAAAGAAAGAGAAGGGAAGGGAACCAACATTTTATTAGCCCATCGATTACATGTCAGGAACATTGTATACATCATTAACTCTGACCAGGTTCCTGTGAGACAGGTTTCACTAACAACACCCAGCCAGATAAGGAAACTGAAGTTCAGAGAAGTTAGGTCCTCTTACCAGGGTCAAACAGCTACCATAGTGAGTAACGTGGCCCAGATTCAAACACAGGTCTAACTACAAAGCCCATATTCTTTCAATTACACCACGCTGCTTATTAAAAGGCTGAATAATATGTCTTATGAGAAAAAGTTAAAGGAAGTTCTATAACTCATGCTTGATAAAAAAGACTGAAAAGTGATATAATGTTTTTGAAGTACTGTCTAGGAAGGATTAACCTAAAGGATGGTAACCAGCTGTTTTGAAACTTGTTCTGAAGAAATAAGAATAGGAAATGGGTTTCAACTGCCACATGAAGAAAGGTTTCCTTACCAGAAGGGTTGCACATACTGGAGTTAGTGGCTGAGGAAAACTGTGAAACGTTCTTCCAATGCAAAAGTCAAGATGACTGATTCCAGAGAGGAGAGAGAAAAAGTAGAGTTTGCTTAAATGCAAAATACTATTCAAGGAGTTGACAAGAGAAGAAGAAGAGCAGGAAAATTGCTCAGAATGATAAGCTGCAAAAGAGCGCAAAATGGCAGAAGGGATGGAGCACCAAAGAAATATTGGCGAAATACACAAATCATGAAAATTATGATTATAAATAATTGATAGAAACACTAGTTTTAATAATGTCTAGTGTAACTATGCTTGTAGCTCAAAAATCCCATAGTACCTTTTTCTCTAAAAATATTTTCAAGAAACACAGATTTTTTTTATCTGAATGGGAAAATTTTAGTGTGGTTCCTACCTTAGAGCAGAAATACATGAAGTGCCAAATGATCACTTTAGGGGCTTTTGTAACCCTCAAAACAGCTCATTTTTAAACTTTATATTTATATAGGTTTAAGTGCTTTTAAAAACTCTACTGCTCCATTTAATTCTTACATTCCCCTACACAGTAGAGATCATCCTATGTCAATTTAAATTTTAGACTTGTGAAAACTGTGGCTTTCAGAGGCTAAGGAAATTATCCAGGTAATAACTGATAGAGCCAAGACTTAACATTAAGTCCTTTAACTGATTCCAAATCCAAGATTCTTTCTAGAATCTTAGCCAGTATTTTCAAACACACTGTAAGAGTCAGCTGTTTGTCCACATTCCCAACTCAGCTTGTTTCTTTAACTTTCAAGTGAATTACTTATAAGCTCTGGAGATCGCTTGGATGGGTGCTAGAAGAATTGTTAAGAAAAACTGATAATTCAGAATAATAGAACAATAAAGAGGACCCAAGTGTCTAGGACACAAATGGTACTCTACAGACACATTGATGAGAATATCTCGCAATGGCTCTAGACAGCAAGAAACGACGTCTATTGTTCTTCATTTTGTTGAAGCTCACTACGAATGATCCTTCCAGAGAACATTCTTTCCTTCATTTGTTTATTCATTCATTTATTCAAATTTAAAACAGATGAAGTCACAATGTTTGGTCTATTTCTGTAGCAATGAAAAATTTTAAAGTAGTGCATTCTATGGAGAAATAAATTACAGAGAAAAAACATCAAATTTGTTTTAACATTAAAAAACATTTTAACTGACTAGGTTACCAAAATGACATCCCTAACTAAAAATAATTTTAATATGTATCCCTTACTTTAAGAATCATTCTGTGAAGTGTAGTAAGGATTGTGACTCTTGGGTGGATGCTTGATGATTAAAAAGAGAAGGGGAACATTAATGGGTGGAAAGTATAGTTAGAGTTCATGAATTTTGAGGAAGTATAGTGTGTAAATCAGGGAGCACAAATCTCAAGCAAGGTCACTAGAGCTTCCATACAGTGTATTACCTGAAGGTGCTGATGTGCTCAGATCCACAGAGATCAGTCTTTAGCAATGAGATGCTACTGTAATAGCCACATTCCTTGTTTTCATGCTTGTAAAATAATTCCAAGCATGAAATTGTTAATAAACATACAGCCAAATGTGGTGAATCCACAATCTTGGAGATTCAATGATACTGAGCTTTTACATGGCGTGTTATTATTTCTACATACTTTTCCTGGGTCTGTATGTGTAGGAGACACGGGAGGAGTGTGCAGTAGTCCAGGATCTTATTATCAGGAATGTGACAGAGGCATCTCCTATGAAATTTGGTTTGTTGCCGATGGAAATTCAAATAAACAAGTGCTCATTAAGAGGGTCAGCTTTAGGAATAGGCAGTGTTAGTGGAATCGACCATGCTAAGGGGTGGGAGAAAGAGACCCACCCCTGCTTCCTGCATCCTAATCTTGCTGTCTCTGCACAGCTTTCCTTGGATCTCTGCCAAGCAATGTACCAGGAGAGAAGCTGCTCTGTTGAACAGAGGATATGGACGTTAACTACCCTGTCACCTGCTTCCGGAGAAGGCTGAAAACATATTAAGGTTTTTAAAAGCTTGATCCTCCCAACAACCAGCACCATTATTAAGCTGCCCTTTTATCTGAGCACTAACTTTAAAGTTAAATGATAGAGATGGTACATCTGTTATCCCAACCTGTGAATATTTCTCTTTCCACAATAAAAACTAGCTCTTCTCTGCACCCAACCCTTGAACTCAAGAGGCATCTTCTAAACTTGCTTGTACTTTAATGCTATAATAAAACCACTGAAGTATTCCAGGTGAGTTGGGTATACATTGTTGTTTGGAAACAAACTGATATAAACATTTAAATTTCTATTAGTTACGTCAGTTGTTAGGACCAGAAAAGGTCCTATGTATATCTGAAACTTTTTTTTATTAGTACATGTTTGAGATAATGATTACATTCATTGTGGGGAGTTGGTACCCAGACATCTCATGTCTTAATTCCTTTTACATCCCCCTCCCCTCCATCTTTTGTTCCTCTTTCCATTGGCAAAAATTTGCCTCCCTGTCTCCTTTTATCTATCTTTTATTTTGCTCTTTAGTTTACTTATACTTTGGGTTTCTCAAGTAAGAGAAGCCATGTGATATTTAAGCTTGCGTGCCTGATTTATTTCACTTAACATTACGGTTTCAAGATGTAGCTATTTTCCTATAAATGACTCAAATTTATCCTTCTTTATGGCACAGAAGTACTCCATTATGTATAAAAACCACATTTTTTTATCCATTCATCTGCTGAGACCTTATTTCTTAATGCTGCTCCTCATGAAGATCTTGCTAGTTGCTGCAAAGTCTGTAGGTGACCCCATAAAGAATGGAATAAAAGTGAGTAGAGGATGGTACCCAGCAGGCTTCATCACCCATAATTCATACCTACTCAGTAATTGCTACTTCTTAGTCTTCACAGCTCAAAAACGTAAGAGTTGAATTTGACCCTTCAAAGTCAGTTAACACAAGAAACAAATGGTACTTAGCCTTTTTTAAAGTAAAAAGAAACATGTAGCAAACCAAAAGAAAACTGTAGGAGTGTGTTATTGTTTAAATTGGACATTGCTCCAAGAACTGACAAGAAGCTATTTTAAAAAGAAGAAAAAGAGGAAACTAAAAAATGGCCCAGGATTGGGTACCCACATTCCTACTTGAAGATAGTCATGAAAAATCAAGGGCCACAGAAAATCCAGAAACAGATACGTATGCAGGCATACAGGGAAAACAGCATCCTGTGTAGAAAAATCAACAACACATATTTGTATTCATGATTTAACATACGGCATCTTCAATAATCTATAAAATTGGGACAAAACAGTACCTATCTTACAGCTGGAAAGATTGAGTAAGATGTAAATATTTTTGAGTAAAATTTAAAAAAGAGCTAACATACTGCCTTGGTCAGTGGTAATTATTTCAGACATGGAAAGTTCTGGAGAAAGTGTCTGTCCATGGTTACAGGGACTTATGAGAAGCTTCAGTGACTGGAGAGAATGCATAGAGGTCCCTTCCTCCCACTGGGAGCAGAAAATGAAACATTTTTTCCCCAGCTCTAGGAGAACATTTTTTCACACTGTGGTTGAGTGCAACTGAGTGTAAGAATGCTCTGCAGCACAAATAAGGGAGACGGACAGGAGTATCCTTTTTATTGTTTTGATCTTAGATCCTGAAGTCTTCTATAATGGGCTCTGTTTCCCTTTCTTCTGTCCTCTCCACCTCTTCTCAGTATATTCTCTTTATTTGTGCTGTTAACTGTATTTATTGCTTTTTTTGTCCTGGTGAAAGTATTTTATTTTTTAACACATTCAATATCCAAGATGACATATGTGCAGCAGTCTGATATTGTATGACCTCATGAGCCAGCGGGCTGACCACTGGCCATCAGGGCTGTAGCCAGAAAAATACAGTCACTGAGGGTATGAATGGATGTGAAGGCTGGCACGCTCCATCTGAACCCTTGACTTTCACTGTGTCCCTGAAAACATTTAAAGTCTAACATTTTGGTCCTATAAACAGGGTATAAAACTGTGTTAAACGGATTTACCAAGGTAAGGTCTTGTCTACACATCTCTGCTCATGGATGTTCTACTCTTACAATCATGTCCATAGGAAAACATAGACATGACATCAGGCTTGAAGCAGGATGTTTTGATTAAATTAAATCAAAGGCCCTTATTTTTCTTCATGATCCTTTTTTTTCTTTGTCTCTTTTTCCTATGGACTCATTAAGGTACTGACATCTTGTACTCACTTCATCATGGGTTAGGTAACAGGCTTACTACCTAAGTACGCTCAGATATTTCATTCTTATTTTAGCCTGAGAGAATGTGAGAATTTTTGAACTTATTTTTGATATGAATGCAAGATTCAAAATATGCCTATAAAAAAACTAAATACGAAATTAGAGATGCTAAATATTCCACATTACAAGAACAAACCAGAGATTGAAAGAAAAAAAAAAAAAGCAACCCATAGTTTAAATTTCCTGCCTGCAAGGCATGCTACACCTTACATCCTCTTAAATTCCACAGGTAATATAATTTATATTAAATGGGGCAGGTCCCAGCAGAAATTTGTACTGGCGCCAGGCAAAACAATTACTTTGATGTGCACTTTTGAAAGCATTGTGACTCCTACATATGGTGTTTACATGCAGAGAAACAGTAGAAAATTTAGATGTACTTTCTGTTGTTAAAATTATTTAATTGCTAACATGTGAATATTGAGCATAATACACAAACAAATTAAAGCTAATCTATTGACTTGTTTCTTTTTAAAAAATTAGATCAACAGTTAAAAACAAGAAAAATTAAAGTCAGACAAAGTGTGCTTGCTAAGCTACAGTTTCCTAGAAAAGAAGGCAAAACAAATCCTCTGCCAGTGGATGTGTCTAGAACTAAACCTTTTTAAGATGATAGCAGGATATATGTCGTAAAGGCAATTACAGTGGAATTCAGGTGGGGCCAAAGTACATCAAGATTATAGTTTTGTAACAAAAAGGCTTTTGCTATAGTGTTGCAGGAAGAGTTGGAGTCCAAAAACAAGTCTGTTTCTAAATTGACTACCTGGATAGCAGAATGAACTTTCTTATTGAAATTATGTCAGCTAAAAACATGAGTATTTATTAAGTCCCCATTAGGTCCCTGGAAAGTTGCTAAAAATGAAAGCCTTTAGGAGGTAGAAATACTGTAGGCACGTAAGCAAAAGATCAGGACACAGCGCCTCCTGTGGTAGGAGACAGGCAGAGGATGGATGATGAACATGGAAGATAACTCTACTTTCCAGCCACACCTGGGACTCGATTTAACTTACACGGAAAATGTAAAGCAGGTAACAATAAAAAGACAAAGAAAAGGGATGTGGAGAAGGGAAATACGAAGAAAAGAGAGCAAGTCTTTAAAGGGAAGAGATGTTGGAATGTATGAATAAGAAACTGCAAAGAATACATAGAAACTGCAGAATAAAACCACAATATGTGTGTGTGTGTGTGTGCGCGCGCACGTGTGTGATATCTCAAACTGTGGACTCATGCCCACAGTTCCCAGAAGATGGGAAATCCTAGCCGCATACAGGCTGCCATTTGTACGCAACTGCTGCTTGAAAGTCAGGTATAGGTAATCCGAAGAGTATTTTATATTGCACTGTAACGCATCATAAAAATAAGGTAAGTGACTCCAATATTACACCAAATCTGAGACAAATTCTTGGCCTATTTGACTGTCTAATTTGGACTTTTTTTCTCCATAAAGTAGAATATTTCATTTCCTCTAAATTCCTAATTGACGGACTCTAGATTTGGTATCAATTTCATTTAAGCGAGTTAGAATTGTGTAATTTGGTGTACAGGCAGTCAAGCTACCTTTGTAAAGACTGAAAAGTGAGGATAGAAACTGAAATGAACTGCCAAAATGGAACTTAGGTCATCTAGTAGTTGATACCACCCAGTGGTAGAAAGACTGGAAATTATGTTGGAAACCCAATTACATCATTACTATCCAGTGCAGCTGCTTAATCCCATGTCTACCACTTCCCAGAACCACTCAGTCACAACAAGATTGTTACCTAGAAACCCCCTTACTGGAAAATTAAGCACTTGTCCAATAACTTCCCGTTAATGACCAATTTCCCTAAATGTTGGCTTGTGTGCCTCTTAAGTGGCCACTCCATCTTTCTGCTCTCTATTCCCAAATCACTGTTATTAATGAAGAACTCCCCCAAAGTATAGGCCTTTTCAGGTGCTTCCAAGGAGGGCATAGACGCTTCTTTCAATTTCTCTGTCATTTTTCTCTGTGCTGTTTATTAATTGTTGAGTGATATCCCAAGTTGGGACAAATGAAGTGAGACTGAGAACTCTCAATGTTTTACATTTTATTGAAATAAGAAAATACAAGGTCGTTCTCCTCTCATTTCCAGCTACAGAGACTGTGAAGCAAGGTAAACCTTAAGACAGGTTCTAGTCCCTGGTAGGCGATTAGCAATTATGAAAGAAACGCAATGTGGCAAGGTCTTGACTTCAATGTTCACAGCAATCCAGACACTAAAGTTAATGCTGAACCACTGAAACAACTTGCAGACAATGACATCAGCTTCTAAGCTTGGAATGTCTTATATGCATGGCTTACTGCCCTCAAAGAACTTACAATCTAATGAGTAGTAAAAGAAAACTTAAAATCCTTACTTTGTAGAACTTAGGGTTCAGCATCATTTTGTTACTTTTAACCTTTTTTCGGTTTTCTTTTCTTTGCCTTTTCCCCCTCTGCCTCTTAGTCAGTACCATTCACTCTAATCAGTATTTAACAAAAGTTTCCCCATAGAACATTCTGTGAGTTGAACCAACTCACAATCTGGAATCTAAATGTTGATAATGGGGAAGACTACAGAGTTGCCATCTTGCTGAAGTATGGGAAGCAAAACCACATATCAGACAGGGAGTTCTGCCGAGCTTTTCCCTTCAAAAGCCACAAAGCCCACTAATAAGCCCAAACATGTACATAAACACTTCTGAATGTTGCTGAGTTTCTGCAGACTCACTTCTGTAGGAATTATCCTCCAAGAACTCACACAAAAAAGCAACAACTCTGGATGCCCATAAGATGCTATCATCAGAGGCACTGACCCTCCAAGTGACCCCTGACAGCCCCTCACCTCTCTCACAAGATTTCCAAAGGCACGCTCCCTCCAGCCATTGTTACATGTGACCTCATGGCAACTTCCCGACATGAGTTTAGCTGCAGGCTGATGTCTAAAAGTTCAGGCACCATAAAAACTGGTTTATTGGATGCAAAAGAGAATTAGGACTTCAAAGACTCTAACTCTGTCAAATTAAATTAACATATGGAACAGCAACTAAGCTATGATTGGTATTCATAGCATCAGCTCTTTGGTAAGGCTCTGGCAGGATTTTAATGCAGCCTGTTCACTGTTTTAAGTGAGCTATTGCTGCTCTATTACACTTCCTTAGGAGCATATCTACTGGCATGGGAAATGCTCACAATAAAATGTGACATGTAATAAGCCAAATAGAAAATTATCTATGAGGTGTAATCCAAATTTCCTAAATGAGAGACATACACCGTTTTCAAAATTTCTGTACATCATATATGAAAAAATTATACTACAGTATTAACTTGGACTTTCTCTGGGAAGTTGGGGTAAGGGAAAAAAAACCCTTCATTTTATTCCTTGTTTGTTTATGAACTATCCAAGAAAATACTTTAAAAGAAAATTATTCCATATATAGGCATAAGCATGTAGGAAAGCGCTGGGTATAAACAGGGACAAGCATGTCTGTGAACATTACCAACACTGCCTGGCTATTCTGAGAACAAATGTAGTCAAGGGTTAATATGTCTATGCAATCTAGGTAGACCCAATCTAGGTAGGGATTTTGAAATGAAGTTTTTTTTTAAAGTTATCATTTTGCTTTTCTTTATACTCCTCACCTTAGAAAATTGTAATAATGAATAAGCAATGTCTTAAAATAGCGGTAAGGATTCCATCCCACCAACCCAGAAAAGGAATTAGTTTCCAAGTATGTATAGTGGGATCCATTGAAGAAGCTGACAAAAAGGTTAGTAAAAGCAAATAGGCTGGAGCATAAGAAATAGATGGTGTTCAACCAATCTGGCTAATAAAAATAGCAACTTTGTTTGATTTAACAGAACATATCAGTAATGCGAATATATATTATAAATCTCATTTTAACATTTATTTTTTCCACAAATAAGACAGCCAAGCCTCTAAGAAACAAAGATTAGGACATAACATTTCAAAGATTAGTAATAATGACTCTTTACTTTCAAAACCCAACTTGGTTAGTCATTCATATTCAAGATATTTAGCAACTTTAACATAAGTAGTTAATACCATCAAATAGCAGATAATTTAACCCTCAAAAGAGCAAAATAACTGTTTGAATCATTTAATAGATAACATAATTTGACTAACTAGTTGGGCATACCAGTACCATTCTACACGACTTTGTTTTACTCATTTAAAATAGTGATACTTCAGCTGCAAGCTTGCAACAAAAACCAGTTCAGGAATTTGAGAAGGTGACTTGCACTGTTGAATCTTTATTCTGGATGTTTTGTAATGTGGAAAAATAGGATACACCACAGTTATATGTTAAAAAAAGATTTCTTGATAATTGTACAGTGCCTGATAATTAAGAATAATTGAAAACTAAATTGTTCTGCAGTTTGCAATTGCCGCACGACTCTGTAACCTAGAAATAGTTATAGTGTCTGCGGTTCTTTCGATCACCCAGCACAGCGAGCCAACTGGGGGGAAGCAGTAGTCTTAGCCTCTCAGCTCACAGGCTGCACCGTCTCGGACAAATCTGCTGGAGCTCCTTAGCCCAGAGTCCTCTGGAAAAGAGCTACTGATTTAAACTTCGAGGTGATAAAGTGGTATTTTGAAAATTACGAATTAAAGATTTCATTTTTTTCTTGAGATTATCACTACATCATGGGACCAGTTCTATTATTTACTATTACTGTCAAATATAATTCCAGCCCCCCCAAATAAAACATTTCCTCTTCA
Organism: Cuniculus paca; assembly: GCA_004365215.1. Classification (NCBI taxonomy): domain Eukaryota; kingdom Metazoa; phylum Chordata; class Mammalia; order Rodentia; family Cuniculidae; genus Cuniculus; species Cuniculus paca. The sequence goes on from RJWT010050485.1 coordinate 10,842, forward strand.
TTTCCACTAGAAA
>RJWT010050486.1:0-10830 GCA_004365215.1 Cuniculus paca
AGCTGGGTGTTCCCACTCAAATTGACCATTAATTAACCACCACATCATTCTTCCAAGAATTAACAGATTTTGTTCAGCAAACAGGTTGAGTATATCTCAAGTGTAAGCAAGTGTTGTGATCTATTCTGTGTCACTAAGACGTGTTGTCAGTGGTGACTGTTTTTCTAAAATAATCCCTGGAATACTGCTTACAACTTAAAAAGACTGCTCACTTCCATGTATCAGAGATGGTACCTGTGCCACACATCTGACTTCTCATAGAGCTACATGAACAGAAATGAATTAAAAGCATGTATTTTAATGTAGTTGATAAATTTAATCTTATCCTGCAAAGTATTGTTAATCTCAGGTGACTGCTTTTTGCAAGCAAACATTTGTGTGAATGACAGTGCACAGTCTCACATTTATAAGCAACTTCTTAGACATGAGTAGTGAAACCATAAAAAACTTCTACTCATAGTGGTTGGTTCATCTGTATATGCAATGTATATGCAAGTAACCAATTCAGATTTCCTGACATATATTCATTCCATGACTTGAATAGTTTAGCAGCTGTGGTCTTGGTTGGCAACAATAATATTGTTTTACATCCTCCCAGAAATATGTCATACAAAACACAAATATTATTGCATGTTGTCAATATCAATAGATGCATCAACCTGAATTGCTTTCCATGGTAACTCATTAATTCTCTTTAGCTATTTACCTCAATATTCTCTGCTTTTATCAATTCATGTAGTTTTGGTGCTTGCAAGAAGAATACATGGCATCTTTTGAAACACTACTTTTTCTAAAAGTTCACTAAACATTCATAGAAGTAGGAAAAACCAATTCTTCACAAATACAAGGTTTCTTAGTTTTAACAATGCAGCTAGCCACTAAGAATGATGCTCTCAGTGCAGACACCCTTGAAAAATTGCTGACCTTTGAAATTCCTTTCTTTCCCTTTGTGTTCACTTTGCACAAAACCAAATCAAAACACAACAAATAAACAAACAAAACAACCTCCAAAGACTTGTCATTCAAGGCAGAATACTTGGCAAAGCAGTTTGGAAGGATTCATGGCTTTATTCAACAGTAAGTCACCACATATTATATAATATGTGTTCCACAAAAGTGAATCACCTGTTGCAACGAAACTGTAATTTAAGTAGAGCTCTTGCCATTTTCTTTTAAATACAAGTTTCTTTTTGTCGTTAGAGTCTTCAGCTATTTCATCAGTTTTTTCTACGTTTCAAAGAAGCTCTCTAGTGATGTTTGTTTTATGCTTATTTTGGCTCAGATTAGCTTGTGGGTTTACTGAAACTCTGACTGAGAGAAGAGTGCAGCCTTGGAAAGAAGAGTGGATGTAATGATAAATAAAGTAAGACTGAACCGTACACAGACTAAAAAGTGTTGGGTTCTTGGGAATCATATCATAACAGATCCTAAACTAATCTGACTGTTGATTTTTAAGAAAAGGAAATCTAACCTGAAGAGACACCAGAAATGCATGATATAGGAAACACTGCATGAATAAAAAGCAAATGAGTTTCTGTTACTAAGACTTGCCTCCAGAATAATAAGAAAATGGGTTTATGTTACTGAGGAACCTGATCTACCATATTTTGATATTGAAACTCCAGAAGTGTAATACACAAGGATGTTGCAATTGGATTAAAGATTTTCAAATTCATAGGTTACCCAAGACAACTGTGTAGGTCTGCTGTAGTCACCAGAACTCTTACAACAGAAATAGGGGGTCAGAATCAGAGAGAAGCTATGGATTAAGCAGGGAACAGATACACAATGTTATGAACTTTGAAAAGGAGAGAAAGTGCCATGGGTATTTTTCACTTCTAGGTCGCCTCTAGAAGTTGGACATAGTGAGGATGAATTTTCCCCAGAACCTCTCTAAAAGGAATAAAATTTTATGAACAGTTTGACTTTATACTGTAAGATATATTTTATACTTTTGATCTTCATGAATATGATACATTTGTGTTGCTTAAGCCACAAATGTTACGGTAATTTGTTACAGTAGCAATAGAAAAGTATAGTCTCCAAAATCAAGGAGAAAAGTATTTCAACAATTATCAATAAAAACATTATTTGTTTAGAGAATAGATTTATTTAGCTGAAACTACTAAGAGTTCACTACTTGTACTGCGCTATGATTTTCCACAAGGAATACATCATATAAAATACTTCATATTCATGAACAGTGTGGCATCATATTAATAATGAGTTTACAAAAGTTTCTTAAAAGTTACTTGAATATAGTATCAATAAATTTTGTTAGCATTTTAACATTTTACAACATCATGTTGAAATCAAGAGTGATATAAAAGGTTCAGTAGAAGGTCATGGCCATCATTTCTAGAAAAAAAGACAGTTAAAAAGTTGTAAGTTATTGTTGGATCTATTATAAAAGTTATAAATCTTTCTGTAAAGTTTTCCAGCTTGAAAGAATATCCAATATTAAAGATTATTTGAACAACTTTATAAGAATTTTCTGATACTATAAAGAAGTATTTAACTTTCTAATCTTAGCGTCTGATACAGTAGACTTTTAGGCAATAAGTGGTTTATGAATGAATTAGTTTAACTATTAATATTAAAAATTGAATACATTGTACTTTTATTTGCTAAAGTTCAATATGTGCTAAGATATTTGATCATTCTGATATATATATATGTCTCTGAATATGCTATATTGCTTGACACTTAAATATTTCATTTTAAATAATTAACATTATTAAAGTATAACTTCATTTAACAAGTTTCTACTGAGGTACTGTCCTGCAGGATCTGTGTTAACAGTGAAACATTATCAATACCAAATAGTCAAGAATTTAATAGAGAGAAGGTTAAAAATGGAAAAGTCAGTTGCAAAAATATGATTACAATATTATTTTTAGAGAATATCATGTTAACTTTTTGTTATTCTGGCTGAGTATCTGATATAAATCAGTTTAGACAAGGAATTATTTAAAGAAAGGAATTATATTTGTTTACTATTTCAGAAGCTTCAGTTCATGGCTGACTGTCCACGGTATCCAAGTTAGAAATTTCACAGCAAAGGGGCATGGCAGAACAAAGCTGCTTGGCACAAGGCAGTTAGTAGCAGAGACATTGGGGAAAATAGAGAAAGAGAAAGGAGCTGAAAACAGAACACATTATTCGAATCACTCCTCTGTGACCTGTACATTCACAGTGAATAACATCAGTCATCTGTGTTCATTTGGGGTCTTTAAGGGTGTTATTGTGGGGCTTTTGACTTGTAATGTTTTGGGTAATGATAGTGAAAAAAGAGAACTTAAAGATGAAATTGTGTCCAGTTTCACTGGGTATAAGGTTCAAACATTTGAGAGAGATCATTTCATGTGTGTTTACTGGTGTCATTTAGTTTTAACACAATTTTTTTCTGTTTTTTTAATGGATATGGCATTTGTTTGTTTACTAAAAGTAAGGCTGAGAGAAGTTGAGATATTTGTTGTCACTTTCCAAATTTTTTTAAATGAAGATTTTTTATTGAAAAATATGTATATTGAAAAGAGATGAGACATTATGGAGGAGGAGTTTAAGGAACCACAGTACAAGTCTTATGACATTAAGGTTACAGAAGTAATAAGACTTTTAAAAAAAGGCTTATGGTAGAGATGTAACCTCACCTTGCTTCTTAACAGACAATTAAGCTATGCAGTCATCAATGGATTCATCAATCTATGTGTTTAATGCCCCATGACCTGAACAGCTTCCAAAGCACTTCCTCTGAACATATGAGAATTTGAGATACATTTCGATCCAACAGAATAGTGCATATATTCCTTCAAACAGAATGTAAGTGCTTTCCATTCTGGGCTAAAGAATAAAATATTGTGAAAGAAATGTGAGATTGTTTTCAGTGTGCTTCAATGTCTGAATAGAACAGAAAAAAAGAGAGCAGGGGCTTCTCATGATTAATATTAGAAGATGAAAGAACTTAACTAAAAATATTTTGCTCTGATTATTTTGTTTTTAAGGATAGAATTGTATGATGAGTTTAAGAAAGGCTTCAAACAAATTATTTTGTGAATTGTATTTTGAATTAAATAGTGATGAAATATATATGTTTTGAAGGCAAAAGAGGTCTCAAAAATATCAAAGGCAATTTATGACCTCCTTGAAAGACTGAATTATAAGCCTCAAACTCAAGCAGTCTTTTATCCATGTCTCTGTCAGAATTTAGTAACTTATTGTACATTCCAATTCTTTTAACTTCCTAGGACATGCTTTATGGCTTTTTAAAAAATCTATCTTAACAAATATATAATGTCTATTTGAAAATCTTGCATGTCTCAGTCACTTTTCTGTCACTATGACAAAAATACCTGAACCCTGCAATTTAGGGGGTTAGAGGTTTGTTTTGACAGATAACTATGATTAGTCCATGAGCCGTCAGCTCCAAGTACAAAATATGGCATGACAGAAGGTCATAGTGCAGCAAAAAAGCTCACATCATGGTACCCAGGAAGCAGAGAAAAAGCAGGAGCTGAGGAGGGAGAGATACATTCCAGGTCACTCCATTACTGATCCTCTATTTCTGCCCAGGTCCTGACAACTAATAGCACATCAGCAATAAACAGCCAGGTTATAAATCCACTGATGAGTAGAATACCCTCATCCAACCACCTTATAAACACATGAAGGCTCTAGAGGGACATTTTAGATCTAAACCATGATAGTGTAATCATGTGTAGCATTCTATAAATATAAATTATTTTGAGAAAAACACAAATTCAGATATCATATTTTACTTTTTGAAATACTTTCATGATTGAATGATGATTACTAATACTGATAAATGTAGATTAGTGTCAAAATCTAGATTAAAATTAACTAAGAACTTAGACTGTTGGGAACAAGTATATACTAAATTTTCCTTACTTCATGCTGAAAATAGTGAAAAGTCACTTTCTCAACAGCTTGGAAGTTTTATTCATTTTGTTGCAGGTCTAAGTTTTCTAGGTAAAGTAGTATCTTGACATCTGTTAACATAAATATTTTTTTCTTATATTTGTGCATCATATACATAAAAGATTAATGTAATTGGTCTTTGTCTATCTTTTTTTTTTGACACGGGGTCTCACTGCAGCTCATGCTTGCCTTGAGCTCACTTTGTAGCCCAGGCTGGCCTCAAACTCACAAAGATCCTCTTGTCTCAGCCTCCTAAGTGCTGGGATGACAGGAATGGGCCACCACACATGACTCTGTCTATCTTTTAAGCTTGTGTTTTGCCTGTCTGCTCTTATTTCTTTATGATGTATTTCTTGGAATTGAGTACTACTTTTTGTAGGAATTAGTATCCAGTTTTTGTCTACTCTGAATAGTGCTGTGGTGAACATTATGATTTATGCTTATGCAAACCATCTTTCAGTCTTTCAGTCTCTCTCTATATATATTCTTCTAGTGGACTTGTTAGATAATAGAGGAAGATGGTGCTCACTGTCCATTGATTCTATGAGACAGTTTTCAAAAAGAGTAGTATCATTTTAATTTCCTTCAATATGTGTTTAATCCACCTTTCCCTTACCAACCCTAGAGATTTTGGATCTTTTTAATTGGGGTCACTTGATATTGGGTCATTTAAAGTTTACATTGTATTTATAATTACTAAAGAATATGTGCATCTTGGTGCACTCCAGCAGGCAAAAGGAGACACTGCTTATCAGTAACCAGCTCAGTGGGAAGGCAGAGGCAGGCCCTGCTCCATGCACATTCCAGCGGACAAAGGGAGACACTGCTCACTGGTAATCAGATCAGAGGGAAGGCACAGGCGGGCCCTGCTCTGCATGCATGCCAGCAGAAAAAGGGATGCTTCTGCTTCAGGTAACCAGCAAGGGTTGGGTAAAACAGAAGTAGACCCTGCACCAGAGCACCCAGTGGCCACAAATGGATACCTGTAGCCAGCATTGGCCAGGAAAACCAAACACTCACACTCCAGAGAAATTGTAGGCAATGCGGAGGTGCCCAGAACACCACTACCTGCTTGTTTGGAAGAACCCAGGAAAATGTCAGGAAAAAGAAACAAAAGGCAGTCCCTGGACTCCAACCCAAGCAAAGCAAGTCCAGGAGATGAAAACATGGAAGAGATTGGTAGTGGCACACCTGAAGTTTCTGCACTGATGGCAACTGAAGTAAAGAGACAACTCCATGAGGCTATAAAAGAAATTAAAGCAGAAATACTATCTCAGGTAAAAGAAGAAACCAAAAACATAAAAGAATTATTAAGCTTCTCTACAGAAGAATAGGTAAAAAAAATAGAGGAGCAAAGGAAAATGAGGGAAACCATGAATGAACAATATAAGTGAGATTTCAAAAGTATGAAATAGATTCAAAGAGATATCCAGAAAATGAAAATCTCCAATGAAAGCTGGCAAAATCACTTGAAAGAAACTGAAAATAGACTTTCAGACATTGAAGACAGGTGTGCAGCTTGTGATTGGGAAAGGAAAGACCTCTTAAAAATAATGAGGAACCAGGAAATAATAATTCAATGACTGCAAGATGATCTGAAGCAAAATAATTCAAGAGTGTAGGTATCAATGAAGAAAGAGGGGTCAACACAAAAGACATAAAAATTCTATTTACTGAAGTACTAGCAGAAAACTTCCCAAACATGGGAGAAAGATGTGCTATTCACATAACTGAGGTATATAGAACTCCAGCTAGCCATAACCAAAGTAAGTCTACATCCAGACATATAAAAATCAAGATACCAGAAATTCAACACAAGAGCAGAATATTAGATGCTAATTGAGAAAAGAAACAGTTCATCTATAAAGGGAAACCCAACAGAATTACATCAGACTTGTCAACGCAAACCATCAAGAAGAGCTTGGATTGAAATATTTCAAGTCCTGAAACAAAACAACATCTGACCCAGATTGATGTACCTTGCAAAACTATCTTTCAAAATAATGAAGAAACAAGACACTTCCAAAACAAAGAACAACTGAAGGAATTCATGGCTACCAAATCAACTCTACAAAGAATACTGAAGCACATTTTAGAAAGAGATAAAACATCTAGAAAAAGAAGAGCAAGCCCAACCAAAACCCAAAAGAAGGGAGGAAATTATAAAGATCAGAGCAGAAATCAAAGCAATTGAGACTAAGAAAACAATACAAAGAATCAATGAATCAAAGAGCTAGTTCTTTGAAAGAATAAATAAAATCGATAAGCCGCTAGCCAACCTTATAAAAAAAGGAAAGAAAAAACTCAAATCCATGAAATAAGGAATGAAAATCACTATGGACCCTGTGAAATACAGAAGATCATCAATACCTACTTTGAAAATCTATACTCTCATAGGTTTGATAACACAGAAGAAATGGACAGATTTCTAGAAGCATATCAATTACCAAAACTAGATCAAGAAGATGTAAAACTACTGAATAACCCAATTTCAGGTAAGGAAATTGAAAATGCAATTAGAACCTTACCAACCAAGAAAAGTCCAGGTCCTGATGGATTCACAGCTGAGTTCTACAAGAAATTCAAGGAAGACTTAATGCCAGCACTCCTCAAATTCTTTAATGAAATTGAAAGGGAAGCAAGTCTCCCTAACTCATTCCTGGAACCAAGTATTACCCTAATACCAAAACCAGAGAGGGACCCAACCAAAAAAGAGAACCAGAGGCCAGTCTCACTAATGAACATTGATGCAAAAATCCTCAGTAAAATACTGGCAAACAGGATGCAGCAAGTCATCAAGAAGATTATACACCACGACCAAGTGGAATTCATCCCAGGAATGCAAGGATGGTTCAACATATGCAAATCAAGAAATGTAATACACCATATCAATAGAGCCAAAGATAAGAACCACATGGTAATTTCATTAGATGCAGAAAAGCTTTTGATAAAGTACAACACTCATTCATGATAAGAACCCTACAGAAAATTGGAATAGATGGTCTTTATCTCAATCCAATAAAAACCATCTATGACAAACCAAAAGCCAGTATCACATTAAATGGTCAAAAACTGAAAGTTTTCCCTCTAAAATTGGGAACAAGACAAGGGTGTCAATTATCACCACTCCTAATCAATATAGTGCTGGAAACAGCCAGAGCAATTAGACAAGAGACAGAAATAACAGGAATAAGGAGAGGAAAGGAAGAAGTTAAATTATCATTATTCACAGATGACGTGATACTCTACATATGAGACCCTCAAAGCTCCATTGAAAGATTTCTGGATGTCATAACCAAATTCAGTAATGTAGCTGGGTACAAAGTCAATACTCAGAAATCAATAGCATTCCTGTACACAAACAACAAACTCATTGACAGAGAAATAAGAGAAGCCATACCTTTCACAACAGCATCCAAAATAATGAAATACTTAGGAATCAACCTAACAAAGGAAGAAAAGGATCTATTCAATGAAAATTACAGTACTCTGAAAAAAGAAATCAAAGAGAATCTCAGAAAATGGAAAGACATTCTGTGCTCATGAATCAGAAGAACAAACATTGTGAAAATGGCCATTCTCCCAAAATTATTATAGAGATGCAATGCAATTCCCATCAAAATGCCATTAGCATACCTCACAAATCAAGATAAATCATTCTTAAAATTCATCTGGAACCAGAAGAGACCTAGCTAGAATAGCAAAGGCACTTCTGGGCAGCAAGGGAAGGGCAGGAGGCATCACACTCCCAGACTTGAAATTATACTACAAGACTACTGTAACAAAATGAGCACGGTAATGGAATCAAAACAGGCCTGAGGATAAATGGAATAGATTAGAAAGTACAACCCCAACTACAAGCACACTCAGCCACCTTGTCTTTGACCAAGGAGCCAAACATGTTCACTGGATGAAAGATAGCCTCTTTAATAAGTGGTGCTGGAAAAACTGGCTTTCTATATGCCAAAAACTAAAACTAGACCCAAGTCTATCACCATGCACTAAACTAAAGTCAAAATGGATCAAAGATCTAAATATTAAAACAGAAACACTAAATATGCTGGGAAACAAAGTAGGTAGAAATCTTGAAGACATAAGGGTAGGTGAAGAATTCATGAACAAAAGTCAAACTGCATGGGAAACACTTCCCAGAAACAACTGAGATCTCATCTTATTAAAAAGTTTTTGTGTGTCAAAAAAATCTCCAATAGAATGAAAAGAAAACCCACAAATTTGGGAAAAAATCTTAGTCAACAGTCCTTCAGACAAAGGTCTCCTATTTAGAACATATAAAGAATAAAAAAAACCCAGACCCTTGAAATTCAAAGACCCAATCCAAAAATGGGCATCTGAGATGAAAGCACAGTTCTCCGCTGAAGAAATACAAATGACAAATAAATACATGAAAAACTGTTCAGCATCATTGGTCATTAGAGAAATGCAAACTAAAACAACTCTGAGATTCCATCTCACTCCAGAAAGAATGACCAGGATCAAGAAAACCACCAATAACAAATGCTGGAGAGGCTTTGGGGAAAAAGGAACCCTTCTCCACTGTTGGTGGGCGTGTAGACTGGTGCAGCCTCTGTGGATTTGAGTCTGGAGCTTCCTGAAAATGCTAGGATTGGAAGTTCCCACTTGAGCCAGCTATTCTGCTTCTATGCATATTCCCAGAAGAAGTAAAATCATCATACCACAGTGATATATGTGTACCCATGGTTATTGCAGCATGATTTGTAATAGCCAAATCTTGGAAACAACCCAAATGCACATCAACTGAGGAATGGATAAAAAAGATGTGGTTCTTCTATACAATGGGGTACTATTCAGCTATAAAGAAGGATCACACTGAGGCTTTTGTAGGTAAATGGATGTGACTTGAGACCGTACTCATAAATGAAATAAGTCAAGCTCACATGTGTAAACACCACATTGTCTCCCTAGTGTAAGAAACTGAAAGACTTAATAAGATACAAAATCCCTGATAAATATGGGGGAAAGGTTCTGAAGTCCAATGGTGATTTTATTCATTGATTTGATTGGTTAAAGTCTGTTTTCTGCTATTTGATTGCAATATGTGTGAAGATATGAACAGCTTTCTTGAAGAAAACAAAGGACTTTAAGGTAGCCATTGTTGATTTCGTTTTGCCTGGTATAAAGTCCTGTAATGGTTTAACTCTTTTTTTTAAATCTGATTTTATGTTATTTTGTTTTGTTTGAGCTTATTGTATGTGAATGTATGAACAACCATTTCAAAGAAAACAAGAGACACTAGGGTAGCCATTGTTTATCTCTTATTGTTATGTGTTGAAGACCTGTATTGCTTGCAGAGGTTTGTTCCAAAATGGTTTGCTGTGTTTAACTCTGTTCTGCTTTGTTTTGTTCTCTTTAAAAAAATAAAATAAAATAAAAATTAAAAAAAAATTTGAAAAAGAGATTAAAAAAACCATGGGCCCAGGAACAGCAGCAGAGGGGGTCACCAAACAGGACACACAGTAGAATGGAGAGGAAAAGTACACGGCCAATGGCAGAAAAATAGCATGGCAGAGATGAGACAGTTCATGTTGGCCATAACCATTAATGTAATGGCTTCAATTCACCAATAAAAAGAAACACAAGTAGAGTGAATCAGGAGACAGGATCCATCAATATGCTTTATCCAACAAACACATTTAACTGAAAAGGGAATTCATAGATTAAAAGTCAAAGGAGAGAAAACAATGCTCTATGTGACAGGGAACAAGAAAAAAATAGTAGGGGTAGCTTGCCCTTCAGCTCGGAATGGAAAGGAAAGATTTGGTATTGCTATACAATGGAAAGCTACTCAGCTATAAAGATAGATAACCTTGAGACTCTTGCAGGTAAATGGATACAACTTGAGAGCATGCTCAT
>RJWT010050487.1:0-10847 GCA_004365215.1 Cuniculus paca
CTAAACAAACTAGCACTACTTAAAAAAGATTTTTTTTTTGTACAGGGACAAGAAGAAATATGCCTTGAGTGCATCTTACTATCTGTAAGACCCTACCCACTGCAGGTTCAAGAGTGCAAAACTCTTGGCCTTTCTTTTAAAAAACTATTCCTAGGACCCCTGCCTGAGAAGGGCCTCCCAGAGAACTGGGTCCCCAAGATTGAGTCTCACTGTGCTCAACTACCAAGGCACTTTTTGGGTACCACTGCAGCCATGATTCAAGCAAGTCTGGCTATTACTTTCAGTCAAAGCAGACCATAATAATGTCATCTACGAGGTGCTGGTTTTACTGGCATGCAGAATGCAAGTTACAGAGTAAGAGGAGTGAGGAAAAGAACATTACTGCTTCATCCCTCAAGGTTGCTGCTGCAGTCACAGCCTGAGGAAAGGTCCAAGCTGTGTGGTCAGGACTCTGCACTGCTGGTGTATCTAGCGAGAAAGTTTAGGAACACTCCAGGTCAATGGAAAACTACCATTCCCAATGAGTGTATCCTAATACACTGACATAACGAGCCTTATTACCACCCTCAGAAAAACCAGGAGAAAAGTAATTCCTATACTGAACTTCAAGCTCCATGACGACAGCACCAACATTACTTTACTCAACTTTGCATATGTGCTGCCGGTCACACTACACAGCACAGAAGAAACATGATAAATGAACAAAGCTAAAGCAACTAATTTTTCACAAAATCCTTCAAGTAAATGTTTATGTAATAAAGTCACAATTTCTTTAACTGTAAAATGAAGGGAAAGTTACCATTTTTTTCTTTCTTTCTCTCTTCCTTGTATCTAATACAATTCTGTCTTGCATCAGTGTTTTACCTACTAACGGTGGTTCGAGGCACCAGTAATGTAAGTACACTTGTTGGCACAATCTTAGGGCCCCTTTCTAGTATTAATGATCAACTAAATCACTGGTCAGTAGCTGTCTTCCCCCCTTAGCTGCCTACCTGTAATTACCAGTGCACAATAAATCTCTCCTGCAAGTATGTTCTTTAAAAGGGAAAGAAAGTCAGGTGTGGTGGCACAGGTCTGGAATACTAGCACTCAGGAGGCCAAGGCAGGACAGCTCTGCGTTTGAGGCCAGTCCACTCTATACAGTGAGCTCAATCCAGCTTGGACTGCATAGTAAGACCCTGTCTCAAAAAATAAAATGAAAAAAAAAATAAAATAAAATAACTTTTCTTTGTTCATTTTAAAAATGAATTTTAAGACGTCATCCTAATTTTATTCACTACAAAGTAAATGAAAATTTGAGGATCAGCATAAAGCCTTGATCTTAACAGTACTCATGTATTCTCATGTACCTAGGGGCAGAAAAAGTTCAGAGTCTATTCCAGTTGGAGTACTGTGACTTATTTGTGAACCTGGAAAATGCACCGTTCTGGAAACCTCCATTTACTGGGCTATACAGTGGAATTAATAGTAGCATGTATTCACTGCTCTTAAGCTCTTGTGATGACTTCATGAGACTCACTGCAAAGTACTTTTCTACTTGGCACACACATACTGTGTTATAAACTTCTTTGGCCAGGGATACAGCTTAGCAGCACAGCACCTGCCTACCAAGTACAAGGTTGTGAGTACAATTACCAGTACCAAAAAAACAGAACAAAAAATAAACGTCCCATTTATATACATTTTTTTTTTGGAAGGGTGTCCTTTTTGAGATGGGGTCTCGCTATGCAGTTCAGACTGGCCTTGAACTCACTTTGAAGCCCAGGCTGGTCTCGACCTTGCAACAATCCTCCTGCCTCAGCCTACCAAGTGCTGGGATTACAGGCATGCGCCACCACACCAGGCTGTCCTATATATTTTATAAGAAAAGAAATGGGAGTTTTCTTTATGAATTGTCTTTGCCTGCAAACTCCCCTTGAAACTACTTTTTCAAAATTGTGAGACTAAAATTACTTCATGACAATAAATATAAACTAGTAATTCAAGTAATAATTCATCATAGCCCCAAATTTTCGTACTCTGCTGTGCTGGTTAACTTTATGTCAACTTAGCTAGGATTTGGAACCCAGGTTTTTCAGTACAAGAGATTATCTTCCAGTAGGTGGGCCTTGCCTCATCAGTCACAAGCTGTAAGAGACAAAAGTTGGTGGCCCTCAAATTAAAGAGAATTCTGCATCCAGAATGCCTGCCACTCATGTGGCGACACCTACTCTCCCTCAGGTCTCCACCCTGCCAGTCTACCCTGCATACTTTGGGCTTGAAAGGCTTCATAGTCAAGTACGGGGAACCACTCAGACTGTTTCAAAGCTCAGGGGCGTCTGAAGATGTGACTCCACTTGTCTAGCGCAGGCACACAGTGGGATAGTTACAGATCATGACTTAGCGCAGGTGAACAGGCACGGGATGGGTATGGCATTATGTAAGAATGTAAATGTGAGATAACAACCCGTATATGAATTACACAATAAAGATGCACATGGCTCTTGTGCTCTCTAGGCTCTCTGCTCTGCTCCCTGGTGCCTGCTGTTAATGCTAACGTCTTGCACACGTGCATTCTTCAACCTTGGCTCCTCACCTGCAAAAATCTCCCTTGGTGAGATTTTCCTGAGTGGTGACATCATGCAACCATTCCTTAAATAAATGACTATCCTCCCAGTAAATGGACAATTACTTCTGTTTGTCTAAAGAACTCTAATACAGTACACATGTTAACTCTGAAAAGTATGTTAATAGTCCAATTAACTTCAGAATAGGACATTACTAACACATGAAAAGACCTCTAAAGTAAAGAAACAAGTGAAAACCTTGGAAGAAATAACAGTTTAAAATTCACTGACAAAGACAATAATGGACAAGATTCCAAAACCCTTAAGAATTAGTAGGTATCAGTAATTTTACACATATTATGGTTGAATTAAGAGTCACTGGTTCAATATAGTAAGATTTATACATCTTTTATCTTCTCTTGCTCCCTGAATCTCATTAAAATGAGAATAAAATAAATCATAATCTATATTAAAGAGAATAAAAACCAAAAACAGATGAAAGATTTCCAGATGAAAAAAAAAAAAAAACTGAATAGCACAGATTAATGCAATACCATGGGGGGAAAAATGATAGCTCAGAATCAAAGGGAGCTAAATTTAAAAGAGAGTAATTGTATCCAATAAACTTTCTGAGTCTCCAGAAATGGAATAATGGGAGACCATATGTAGTGTGTGTGGCCAGAAGTAAAAAATTAACTTATGACCTAAATACTGCTAAGTCAACTCCCTCGCTCCCAAATTCATTACACAGCAAGGCCTATAAACAAGCACTGAATTCCAAGTAAGAAAATCTTTTCCTAGCCCTAAGCAGGAACTGAATAAATGGAAGGAAACAGAACAGCACCTAGTAAGATGCTTCTCGTTCTGTTATTCAGAAGTTCCCCAAAATAACTGCAAGGTACCTAGCCAAAGTCATTTATCCCAGAGCACAACTCAGTTTCCTATTTCTCTTAGCTTAAACATATCAAAAATCATCAGCCATTTGGGGAAAACCCACAACACTATGAAAAGGAGAAAAAAAAATTCAGAACACATAAAGAGATTACATGTCCCTTTAACCACAGAATGCTATTTAAAAATGGTATGAATAAAAAGAACATAAGAATTTGTAGAAACAGTGAATGCATGTCTGAAAAGACACAAAGCAAAATAGAAAAGATGTAAGAAACATGAGCCAACATGTCTACTATACATGTTCAAGAAAAAATTTCTCAAAGTTGAAAAAATTCACTTTCCACATTAAAAGGTCCACTGTGTGCCCATTCAAAAAAGTGAAAAAAGTAAACCTACATATATCACTAAACCAAAAACCAAAATACAAGGAAAAGCTCTAAAGCTGGTGTGCAGGGAAGACCACTTGACAATACAGCAAATGATGCTTTATCAGGCAACTCATCAGCAACACCAGGTGCTAGAAAGCCAAGTAGCAGTACCTCAGATTCAAAAGGGAAAATGACATTCAGCTTTGTACGCTACACAAAAACAAATCATGAGTCAAATGTATTGGTATTAGAAAGTCACTAAGGATACCAGTTAAGCAAAGCATAAATAAAGAAAAACGAGGGAACACAAGAAATGAAGAGTTGAAAAGTTCTAGGATAACAAATTTACAACAGACATAGAAAATGACACAGAGAACAGAAAAAAGGTGAACTTAATAGAAGCAGCAGTACACTCAAAGCCTTTCGAAACAGAAACCTATTAGAATGAACAGCATAAAAATGCAAGTTTTTTAAAAGGTACAGTCACCAACTCAAAAAGTAAAGCAGTGCTTGTCTCAGTTCAAGGTTTTTTTTTGCTTTAAGTGAAACAAGCCATGGGCTTCAAAAATAACAATGAAATGAAATCAAACACTAAATGAAAACAAGAAACTAAAAGATGTTAGGGATACAATGACAGAAAGTAAGGTCAATAATTTTACTTCACATTTTAAATTAGTAAGACCAAAAATTAAATAGTCAATGCAAAGTAAAATATACTTGTTTTATCACAGGTCAAGCTAAGGAAAGCAAAAGTAAATGGAATCAAGTGGAAATAAAAAAAGAAAACATATTAATATATATATAAAAAAAAACAAAAACAAACTGGAAAACTCTGGCCTTAGGCCAAAATTCTCTCTCTAAATTTAATGAGCAATACTTTAGTATTTATGTTAAAAATATTCTTTGTTCCATCTTTTTGAGGTTAATTGCTCTTTTTGGTTTTAAAGATGACTTGCAGCAATAATTAAAGGAAAATAATTGTTTGGAAAAGAACTGGCATAGTCTATTAGAAATGTCTAAATCAAGTAAGTCTCCCAACAGAGAAGCATTATAAGAAACAAGATGAACAACAATGAAAGCAGTTCATATGTTATCATTACACTGCTTTTCAGCTATTTCTTATAAAAAGCAATGAAATACATTAAGCCCAAATTAAGTATCAAAATGGAACTGAATATGATCATTAATCTTAACGGAGATAAAATTTTATTCTGAAAGACCATATGTGTGCTTAGAAAATCAGTTAAAGCTCTCTAATACTCAATTAAGGGTATACACTGTTATTTTCATAGTATCTGTAAGACTACTTCTGATGTGTTAAATCCGTACTCTGCTTTAAAGGGGATTCTGAAAAGTATGACTAATGGTATAAGGAGGTATATCAAAACAAGTAAGTTTTAAAACACAAGAGAATACAATCAGTATTCAGAATAAACAAAAAGTGAGAGTGCCAGTGCAAATAATGAATTTTTATGCAGCTGGATCCACAGGTATAATTAATTTACACAAATAGTTCCTATACACCTCTCAACAGAAATAAGTACTTCACAAATAAGTACTGAAAACTGGATTTTACTGAACCAGAGAATGACTGCCATGCTTAGGTTCGATGTACTATCCGATCAAACATGTCCAAAAAGAAGCATGAAGCTATTGAACTTGCAAATGTCTTCTAAGTTAATCTCAGTGACACACCAGCTCACAAGTCATTTTTCCAGAACAAGTGCAACGTATTTACCAGCATTACAGTCAAATTCAGACTCTAACGATGAAGCAGCTCCAAACTATAGAGGCATGATTTACAATTAAAACTCTATGTACCCAAGAAAGACAAACATGCATATTCTCACTCACATGGATGCTAAAAATGGGTGTCACTGAAGGGGAGCAAACTGTGGTCACTCAAGGCTACGAAAGGTAAAGGGGATGGAGGGTAGAGGGACACTGAATACCAAATACCAAAACACAGATGAGAGGAGCTAAGTTCTAACGTCCCACAGCATAATAGGGTGGCTATAGTTTATAACGAATGATTTACTATATATAAGAAATTAAAAACAATTCCTAGTTTCCCAACACAAGTGAGATTTGAAATGCTAATTACCCTGATTATTACACATTGTATAGATAAGCCACATTATCACACCACACCCCTGTATGCATATTATGTCACTAAAACTTTGTGTGCCAAAAAAGCAACTAAATTACATGACTGCTAAGAAAGTTGTAAACCCAATCAACATGTATTACGGTACTTTGCTCAGAAGGAAAGCAGCACAAGCTAAAATTCTTTAAAGACAGGAAAACATTTATTACATGTGCAAGTTATCAGGCATTTTCCTTCACACCTGCAGAAACACTGAAGTACATGAATATGAATCAACTCTTAGTAAACATGCAGGGTGACTCCAAAAGTTAAATCGTCTTTTTAATTTGCTTAATCCCTAAAAACCATGCTATAGGAGGGATATTTTTAATTTAGTGAATGATAACTTTGATGGTAATTCTCCGAGTCATGGTACAGTGTGAAAGGTCATCTTAGTTGCATTTAAAAGGTTCAGCAACTACAACTGCTGAGTAAAAGATTGCTCTCAACACACATATACACAGTATGTGTCCTTAGGCAGTGTTGCTTGACATAGTAAAAATAAATAAAACTATAAAAATTTCAATGCACAATATAAAGAAATGACTTCTATGTGGCATATGCCTATATAGTAGTCCCACTACTCTGGGAAGCTGAGGCAGGAGGATCCCAAATTCAAGGGCAGCCTGGAAAACCCAGCAACTTGGCAAGAGCCTGTCTCAAAATTTAAAAAATAATAAAACTAAAAAGGGGCTGGCAATGTAGCCCAGGGAGAAGGCCCTGAGCCCAATCCCGGGTACAAAAATACAATGAATATCAACACTCAAGGCCAAATATTTCAAACCCAAAATTCACATGCTTCCTCAGTGAAATGTTTTTAAAAATCTATTACTGGGCAGCACATCTAAAACTATATGCAAACACTGTAATAAGACTAGTAATACTTTACACAGTAAAAAGCATTCTGTAAAATAATACTAAGAATCAAAAGAGGACCAGGGCTCTACTGGCAGCTCTCAAGATCAATTAGCATCCTAACTTCTATACACCTCACAGTGCTGACAGCATTTTTCTGTTTCCTACTGTTATTTAATTTTTAAAACTACTTTATGATTCCTAGAGACAATGAAATATAATTCAACTACTGCATGAACAAAAACTTGGCCTTTTAACAATTATAAAAAGCAATCCAGTTCAGTGTAACAGAAAACAAAACATAGCAGCTGTTGGTTTGCTAATTTTACAGTACTGCAAAAATCAGAGTTTCAACATAACCACAATCTACAGTTCTTCCTGTCCTGAGAAACATAGACAGGATCACTTCTCTACTGACTTCTCCAGTCAAGATAGAAACTAGTAGAAATCAGTAAAAATCATTTTCGCTTTGCAACAAAAAAATGAAGTAATTTACTAATAGCTGAAAAGTTATGTTGGCCAGGCATGGTGGTGCACCCCTGTAATGCCAGTCCTCCCAAAGCTGAGGCAGGAGGACTGCTGCAAATTCAAGGCTGGCCTGGGCTACACAGTGAACTCAAGACCAGCTTAAACTAGAGAGCCTGTCTCAAAAAAAAAAAAAAAAAAAAAAGTTATTGTCCAAAGAGTGTTTTTATTAATGGGTATAGTAAGATTTCTTCTGTGAAACACTCTCCTTAATCTGATATTCCAAAACCAAAAGTTTAAAAAAATTTTCAAAAAATGTTTTCTAGCCAGGGATATGGTTCAGCAGCAGAGAGCCTGCCTGACAAGCACAAGGTCGTGAGTTCGATTCCTGATAACAAAAAAAAAGTTTTCTATTTTGCGATAGAAAATGTGTAGGCTTTTTATTGAACCAAATATCCCAAAGAGTAAAAGAACTCTGTACCAATTAACATAAATTCCCTGTTTAATAGCACAAGGAAAGTTAAATAATTCTAAACAGAAGAGCTTTAGCACCACCAGAAGCTTTCCCAGGTATTTTCTGACATCTTAAAAACATACATACCACATATATATGAGCATAATTTTATTACAGAATCTAAGATAATTACAGCAAACAAACATTAAGAAAATTCAAAAACTAATTCTACATTAATCAAACTTTAAAAGATAGTACAATCATAAACAAGTATCGATAAACCTCCAAAAAATTAAATACTTTAATGAGGGCGTTTTAAGTCTTTTAACAAGAAAATAAATGGTCACCAAAACTGAATACTTTCTATAGTAATAAAACCTTTCAACAGAAATCATTTTTTAAAAAAGAGGACACCAAGCAGGAACCGTAGAATGACTGGACAGCCAAAATTTTAAGTAAAAAAAGTCAAACGGGATGATACACCTGCCAATTCCAATTCCAGGTTGCGCGCACACACACACACACACACACACAAAACATCCTTGAAGGGACTTGTAGAAATATGAAATCAGTGTTTAGCCTGGCCTTGGTCTAAACCAGGAAACAGTATACATATAACCAAATGCTGTCTACAGTGTTAAAAATAATATAAAGATAATTAGAACTACTGTACTGACACAAGGACCAAAAAAAAAAAAACAAACAAAACATAAAACATAGATTTTAAAAGCTTTAGAACATTTATAATATAACAATGTAAGCCTATGTGATAACACAACACAATGTAAATAATTTAAAGATACATCATTAGCAAGCAATTCAAAATCCCCCAGTGTTAAAAGTGTGGTTAAAATGAAAAGATTCCTAGTATTCAGTGGTGAGGCCTTCAGTCAGAGTAACCTGACACATTGATGGGTCAACAGCTGACCACTACTAACAACCTTTAAATATTACTACTTAACTTAAAAAACAAAATGTTAAAAGGAAATGGAAAATACACTGACAAGCTGCACTTGAGAAGTCTGGAATCACTGAAAAACAAACATCACATGAACCTGTGCACCATCTTAGGAAACGGTGAGAAAGCCTTATTTAGTTCTCCACATGAGACTGATTTACCTTTATCTAACCTCAGCTTTCAGAAGAGCTACTGCTTCAGAGTTCATAGTAATATTTTCTTTGCTTTACAAAAACTACTTATTTTTCTATATTCTAACATGACACCAAAGTAATTTCTAACTCAAAATAATTTAACACTGCAGAAATTTAATGACCTTCTTCTTTCTTTCCTTCTTGCCATAGTGGGGACTGAACTCAGGGCCTTCTCACTGAGCTACGTCCCCTGCCCTTTTTTTCCAACAAGTTCTTGCTAAACTGCCCAAGCTGGGCTTCAACTTGGGATCCTTATGCCTCAGTCTCCCAGTGCTAGGGTTACAGATGTGACCCATATGCCCAGCTATTATCCTCATTCTTTCAGATTTCTCAATTATAGACTCTAGAACAACACTGTCCAATAAAAAAATAATGGAGGCCCCACATGTTACTTTAAATTTTCAAATAAGCCATTTGCTAACGAAAAAACAAAATAATCCTTGGGCTGTGGTCCTAGCTACCCAGGGGACTGAGGCAAGAGAACTGCTTGAGTTCAGGAATCCTGGAACGAGCAACATAGTGAGACCCAGCCTCAAAAAAAAAAAAAAAAAAAAAAAAGAGCGCGAACATAAAAATTAATTTTAATCAACAATATCTAAAATTATCACTTTAACACTATCAACTTAAAAACTGATAAACTAAGTTTAGTATAATCTTTTCATATTGAGTCTTCAAATGCCACTGTGCATTTTATAGCACATTCAATTAGGACTAGATTTCGAGATACCAATAGCTGTTACATATGGCTAGAGGTTACTATATAGGACAGTCTATAGAGTTCTTTCTCTGGATTTGAGGTAGATATACAAAACATGACATGAAATTGTAGCAAAGAATATACTTTGTAGGGCTGGGAGAGACAGCAGGCCTGGGGTGCAATATCCCAATTTTGGAGGCAATCCTTATTTGCTAGTGAGAGTCCCTATTTACGCCTGTTTCAACAACATCATTAATAGCACCAGCTGTAATTCTCACAAGTATTCTACTCTGGATGACAAATTATATGATCACGCCACCTACAACATATACCCTTAAAGATGATTCTACACTCCTTGGAAGAAAACTTAGTTTAAAGTCTAATTCTGATGCCTGGAAAAGCAGCTCTACATTCAAAGGAAAGAACCCTAAATTCACTACCCTCATCATCCAAAAAGAAAAAAAAGTTGCTGAAAATTCTTTTCATTTTAAATTGCAGACTAAAAAAAGAAAAAAAAGAAAAAAGAAAAAGAAAAAAAAAAGTAAGAATTACCTGTTGAACAAGGCATCTGGAAATTGGGATCATTGCTATCCAAAACAGGCAAACAGAACTGGTTACTTGCAGATCCTAGCATAGGATCCTTATCGCTGAGCATGTTCTTCAGCGAGTCCTCTAAGACATTTTGACTTGCACTAAAATCCTCACAGACTTCATTCTCCAGGTTGGATCCTAGAAATAGGGCATCATCTAAGTGTTCAGTAGGAATTAAATGATTAAATGTATCAACTATATCCATGAAGACTTCTGTGTGTCTTTCAGCCCTATAGAAAGACAAAAAAAATACCATAAGAAATAAAGCTATCAATTGAAAATCACCTAATACCAAATTATTTTCAGTTTTGAGTCTAAGAACACACTTCTGAATTTTTGTTTAAAAAAAAAATCCTCACTGTTTTTAGAATATACATTTGGAAATGTGGAACAAATCCTTACTAAATAATCTTTATCATGCATGTAAATATAATCTTACCAGAAACCTACAAAATGTTTACTCAATTCATTATTTCTAGGGAAAAATACCATGTATAGTTCATTAATTTATCACACTTGAAAAAATTACATGGCTTAAACATAAACACCGTATGTTTTAACCGTAACACTTTCATAAATTAAAAATTAAACACTGCTCTTACAGTAGGTCCACATAAAAGAACTACATTGCAATCATTTAAATGATTTACAGAAAGGTAATATCCAGACAAAAAAACTC